>DWTW01000706.1:0-14924 GCA_018246275.1 Papilio slateri | reverse complement strand
TCCGCCATTCGACTATTGTCGTGATCCATGTCCTAGCACAAATTTTGGCTTAGTTGGAATGGTTAAAAGAAATTATTGTAAATTATTCCGATAATCTACTAATATTTTAATTAAGATTAAGTATAGTTTACAATTACGCGTACGTAGGAAACGACATATAAAATATTAATGAAGTCATTAAATACCATTTTCAAAGGTGTATTTATTTAAATAAAAAAAACGATATTATTAGAAAGCCGATAGCGGGGACATGAAAATAAAATTAAATACAATTAAATGGCTCCATTTAATTCTAATTAGCAATTAAACTGTTTTTCTGCACTATGAAGGCAACGGGTAATGACTTCGAAATACGGCTAACTATTAATGCTTTACCATCTTATAGTTAATTTTAAATGCAGCTTTTATTGCAGTTTCTTATGCAATGCCATTATTAAACTATTAAAAAGACGCCACGTATTAAAAAGATGTTCCACATTTTTGTACGTAGTTAAGTCATTATACAATTTAAAGTTGATAATATCCTGTCATGGTTCGCTTGATTAGTGATAGCAACATTGGATCCATCTTTAATAATCCTTCTAGTCTCAAATTATGTAATCGAGTTATGTTTGCTATTCCATACAGTACAACTAAGAAGAGAATTTTGAAATAAGCAGCACCGTTTTTGTTATATGACTTTCCTGTTCGAGCCTATATGTGGAAAAGAAGATTTAGTATCAAATCGAAAATAACCTGCGTGATATTTATAAAGTTTCAATTAACTGAAACGTAAAATTGTAGTTGTTCATATTATTCGATAGTATGAGGAGGGCAAACGCGCAGTAGGTCATCTGATTAAACGATCAACCCCTCACAACCACAACACCAGCGAATCTGAGAAAGAAAAACGCTCTTTTCTTGATTCCTACAACTCTAATCCCTTTAATCCCGCCGCATTATCTATTTGGATGCACTTGAAAGTTTTTTAATATTACTAATGTTTACAAATAGGCGTGCCACAAGATATGCTTAAATATCTATTTACGGAAAAAGATCAAACATAAGGTTTAAAAGCCAGCGTTACCTTCCTTGGGTTCTGATGTACATAGATGTAGACATCTCGTTTGAAATTTATTCATTTACATTTTGTTTATCACAATTTATTAATATCACTAATTATAATTAAGTACTATTAAGTACTAATTATTCGGGATAAAACAAAACATGATACATATTGTATTATATAACTTAGGACTACACAATCTAACAAAAAAAACATGGCGGCAATAGTGTTGCCCTATGAAAATAGTGATATGTCTTATACATACAATGTGATTGATGTCAATATCATATGTGAACTCCATTAAATAGTTCTTATTAACACTATGCATCAGACCACTTTTAAGATTGCGAAAACGAAGGCGTGTGATATTTGGAATAGTTAAAGTTTCCGTGGAGGCCCCGTGCTAGTTTTTATATAAAATGTGTTGCAGATATACTAAATTAAATGACATAAAATGTCCATAGTTTACATACATTTCAAACATGGCGGCATATGTCATTCTGTATTGGCCAGTTCACCTTATAAAAATGATATTGTTAAAGGCGATCTAATGGTAAATAATAAAATGCAAACATAATCAATAAAATAAAAAATACATATAGTTTTTATGTAGAAAAATGGATTCAGCTAAAGTATTATAATTTGTATTACATATTATAGACGTGCATTTTTTTTAAAGATAGTGTTATTGATATTTTAAATAAAAAAGTCAAAGGTAATGTGTTGTACATCCATCGCTTACAGTAGTGTATGTTTTACCAAGGACGTTTTAATCAAAAATTCAGGTACCGGGTAATAGGGGTAGTAGTAGGTAGAGGTAGGATTAGTAGTAGTAGTAGTAGATAGTAGGTAGGGGTAGTATGCAGGTATGCAGTGGGTTGTAGTAAGTATAAGTAAAAATAATAGAAACTAAAGACAATTGTGGTTGTATTTCGACCACTGGGCGATCTCTAGTAATAATTAATAGTTTTATACTGATATTTCATATATTTTCATATCGAAAGTTATTAAAATTACCTATTCATATATTATAAATCAACTGCCACCCTTTTTTTCCGCCTTGTTGAGGCCATGCAGGTCACCAATGGTGAACTGAAAAGAACCTTCATAATCGGATTATGAAGTTAGAGCCGCCGGGGAAAAAAATGCTTATATATGTAGATAGCGATTACCGCTGACTGTCGAAGTGCCAGTTGCACATTGCTACCTTTTTAAAAAAAACGCTAACCTATATTTGGAGATGTCTCTATTCTGGAGTGGATTTCGAAATAAATATATTACGTTTTATACTAATTTTAATTTTGCTCGAGTCTTATTAAATTCTACGAAACTATTCTTAAATTATTATTTTTTTTAATTAATAAGAATAATAATAATGTAATAGTATCAAGTTCTCTTGAAAAAAAATGATTCTTACAATTTAATTACAAAAGATAAATTTATCGTAAATGCTTTCTTACAATTTAATTATAAAAGATAAATTTATCGTAAATGCTAACAACTTAAAACTACTACTGCAACTTGAATTTCGAGCAAAGTGAGTTGTATCAACAACCAGAAGCCTGGCAACTTTATGAAGACTTAGATCCATTCCATTTTGCACCACATCGGTGCGCTGGTATTTCACTAAAATATTTTACTTGTGATTGCAAAAGTTGTGAACGGTTGACTTTCAGCGTAGGTTTTTTCCGGCTTGATGTATTGCAGTGGAACAAAAGCCGCCCGGGTAATACATCCGTTGGGAAATTGACAATATACCAACAACGACGGACTTTAAAATTTAATCATTATTAAATGAACTATAAAAAGAATCACAACGTATGTAACTGCAGCACACCAAAAACCTATAAATTGTTCATTAATACACGTTTTCGCAACCGTTTAAACATAGTGTAGCACTAGTCTTACTTTTTCTATATTAAAAAAAATCCCAATAATCCTTACTTAAATAAGAGGGGCTATCATGGATTCCATGATTTGCTAAAGGTTTGTAGGCGACAATTCGTCGCACCGTGGAAAGATTAACCCTAAGCATTAAACAAAATAACACTAATAAGACAGAGATCGGTGTGACGTGAAGAAACCATAGCTGCCGTAGCGACCAGTAATGGAAACCAGAAATGGTGCCGATCAGCTGAATTGGGCTTCGTCAAAGAGTTAACCCGGCTTATTCGTTGGCAAATGGGTCTTCTCACGACGAGCATTTATCAATTTGCCACCGCGATCATGCTGTATTTGTGGAGTGGAGATACAACACCTCTGAATTACTTTATATGGGGCTACGACAAGTTCTTAGTCTACGATGAAAAGCCAATCACTTTTGACGATCTCGAAGCCAACTTTCGAGACGATATTGATGGAATAGCGCCGCACATATTGGGCTGATTCATCAAAATAAGTCCCATCGCTTGAAGCCCCGCGCTTTAAGTCAATCCGACCATTTGAATGATTAGCTATTATATATAAAATGGCATAAATAATGCTTCAAAATAAACTCAACTGATGTCTTAAACCAAAATCCATTTGATATCTCACACCGTTTTTATTTTATTTAAGTTTATTTTCCTATCATTGGTCACCCTATACTATAATACCCCGATTTGGTTAACAGCATTGGGTTAGCAGTTAATTAAAATTAAATTAAAGCAATTAGTTAATCCAGAGGCCAAGTGATAACAACAATTTTCAACCACTAGACTATAAGATCTTGTTTTTTTAATATAAAAAATTATTTGTATAAAATAAATAAACATGTCAAGTAAATTTACTTGACCTTTTCCGGAATCATAGACCTGTCAAGAACTTCAAACGAAACCTTCAACGTTAAATCACATTTTGTTTTTCATCTCGTCTTCGCTGATAACAAAATATACGTAATTGTATTTGTCTTCAACAAGATTATTATCGAGCGAACCGCTCGTGAATCGAAACGATGTACCTACTTGGAAGAAAAATTACATTTTTTTTTATAAATAATGTAAGAACTTTAAATGTACTGTGACTAATTCGATCTTCTCATTTTACTTATGTTTGTTTAAGTTTTTTGAATTTAATGTATAAAGAAAAGATGCAACTTGTCGAACTACTTTTCTTCTATCACAACAAGTGGCTTAGTAATCTTGATTATCTCTCTCTCTCTCTCTCTCTCTGTATATGTTGTTGTACTCATGGCATGGTGGTAATTCCACTTCACAATCATCTCCTTTATTGTGCACTTCTGACTTGAACGATTCTCTGGGAAGAGGATTTCATTGTGGATTTCAGTTTTGAGCGTAGTGCTTTCCTTTAACTGTTGTACGACTGCGCCCCTTGAAGAAGTGTACTACTTCTCTCACAGAATATTTCCGTAAAGTATGGAGATTCTTATACGATGAAAAGACGTCGATAAAAAAACGTAAAAACAATTATTTTTGTATTATTTGAGTAGAAACAAAACTTGAAAAAAAAAACAAGCGCTGAATTTAAAGCTCCTACAGCTATCGCAAGATATGGTAAAACAAGATACTTCAACTGCCTTTTTATCCCACTACAACCCAAAACCTGTTATTGGGTATCAGTAATAAACAATCTACTTCAAACTAATTATGATCTAAAGCTACATTATTTCTTAACATTGTGGCATAATCAGAATAATTCAACCACTACATAAGTACAATGTTTTTAAAAGCACAGATTAAACTATTATTAATTATACAAAATGTTAACAATTTAACCCGATTATACCCGAAATAAGGTATATATTTAAAATATTATGGAAATCTTTGTGATGCAAATGTGCCTAGTGAAAAGGGATAAACCTTGTTTACCGGAAAGTTTAAAGCTTTTCGCCTCCAAATTAAGTTTTAATCCTTATTGAGTTGGTAAAATGTGTGCTCGGGAATCCTTTTTGAATTTATCTTAGGAGAGATACCTACGATCGCACGTGGCGGCGTGTTTTTATTTCGGATTTAGTCGAAGTCCCCGCCAATTCAAACCGAAGCAGCTGCGCTATTCCTAGAGGATATTTTCTTTTCCTCTTTCAACACGCGATCTTGACGACTGGCTTTTGTGATTTAAAAAGATTCGCCGAGGCAAAACCGCTTACCGTTACTTCGATATACGACGTGTTTTGTCGATAAACGAGAATGATCCTATTAGGATACACATCGGTATGGAGGTATACCGATGTGTATCCTACAAGACGATAAAGCCTCTAAGTAACCATTAGGAGTTTCTTACACCAGCTTACTTTCAGAAACTTATGGGCTAGTCTATTATCTATCTATCTATATTAGAAAAGACGTCAATAATTAAAAAAAAACTCTACAGATATAAAGTAATATGTTTACTGATAGTTTTGGAGTTGTAGGCGAAATACCATAATTCAATCCGACAAACGAAATTGAAAAGTATTGCCACTATTTAACAGTGGTAGAGCCAGCAACAACAACATCAGTTGCACGAATGGGCCGGCTCGACCGGTGTAATACCACTACCTCGCAGAAGACAGGCGTAAAGTAGAAGCATTCTGCGTAACGTCTGATGAGTGAGGTGCCGGAGGCCCAATTTTAGCCTTTCCCGTCCTTTTCTAATAAGGATAGGATGGGAAAGAAAGAAGAGGAATGGACGAAGAGTCCATCCCGAATTGGAAAAGGAAATATCCTTTGTCCTGTTTATCTCCTCTTCTATCCATTAAAGGTAGGCAACGCATCTGCAACTTATTACTTGTTGCGGATGTTGTTGTTGCTGGTTCTACCACTGTTAAAGTTAGTCCTTTGGCACCCTCATCTAGAACTATTGAAATCTTAACCAGATCGTTGGTCCATCGTGACATGCCCACTTACGTTGCATCGTCTTATACATAGCCACCATTGTATAACATTTTGCTCCTTGGACATTTGCATTTTAAGTGCAATGTTTCCTGAGCATTCATTTCCATTTAAGTTCAAGCAATTCTACATGTTTAGTTGTTAGATATCCCTCACTATTCAACTCAGTTATTGGAATCAATGTATTACAACTGACCCCATTACTAAGCATTATTTAGAAATATAAAATAACTGACAAATATATGTACGTAGATGAATATAAATTTAAATATGAGCCCGTAACCCAGAGGGGTAGGCAGACATTACATATTACCATTAGAAGCAATCCAGGCATATGTAATGACACCTCTCTTACATACATCTACGCATAAATGCTCGTCGGTTACTAGTACCCCTTAGCGCCTTTCTTTAGTATGCTACTAATCTGAACGATATAAATTCTGGGACGACTCCTGCCTCCAGGTATGACTTCTCATTTTGACAAGATAAATTTGTCTTGTCACTCTCTCTTCATTCATGCTTTCAACATGCCCGAACCACCGAAGCATACCTTTAATTTTAGTCACAACATCCTCTTTTAAGTTACACCTAGCATACTTTTCAAGGATCGTATATAATTTATAGATGGAAAAACAAAAGAGGGACAAATCTAGTGCAAGGATAGTGTAAAATATAATTGCGTAAACTTCGCCTTCGTACAACCTACTTGCGATAGTAATTGGAATATGTAATAAATGTATTTTAAAGTAACATAATATTCAAATCCCATTTTTAGGACAATGATCAAACTGCATCTCATTAATTTTGCAAATTTGACGACGAAAATAACACTTTATTTCATATCAGTACCATTAATTTCTTAATTTTTGCAAGGTTCCTTGATTAGTTCATACTATGTTGGTTCTTAATATAGTGGGAGTAACAATTTTCTATCTACTAAAATAATTCTGAATTCATTTCATCACTTGTAAAAAAGATGTTTACCGCTGGTATCTGCGATAACTTACTATTAAAAATTTCAAACTAGAAATTAATAAAAAAAAAATATGGTAAATAATAATATTACTAAAAAAATGCAGTATTATATAATACTTAAAAAATATTTATCTCTACTTTCTCTTAAGGAATCCATTAGCAAGAAGATACTTTGCATCTTGATTTGTTATTGCAACTATTAATTGTGGTAAGATTTTAACTTGTGGTGATACTTTAAGAATGTGTCGCTCACGTTTTAATTTATCTTTAATTCTTTGATTAACTAAAAGGTGTAATACCTTAGGTATTATTTGGTTTTTCATTTAGACCAACATATATGGTATTGTGCAAATACCACATGTATGTATTTTATGCTCAATGCTGAGGAAGTCGAATTTAAACTATTAAATCTCTCATTCGTGTCTACCGGCTTTTCTTATCTGATAAATAAGGTTTATTACATAATACTTGTGACATATTTAAAGCCACTGCAGTTTAATCGGATAACTTTTTGCAGTTTGACACAAATATGTCTTCAAACACAACATTAAAATCTCACGGTAATTAACTAAAGATTAATAATTAACTAATTAATTAACGATTCATTAGTTGGAGGGAATCCTCAATTCTTTAACGCATACTGATCGTTTCAAATGAAACACTAAAGTCAAATACTTTTTCGATACCTAGAGAATCGCTAAGGATATTGTAATACTTACCTTTATAAACATAGCTCAAACTGTCTCGTAGCGGATAATACAGCCAATCACGAAGTAAAATCCACACAAGCGGTAGGAAATGCAGCTGAAACAAATATTACGCTCATCCACATCGTTTATTTTCACCGATGTTTATTGAATCAATGTATTTATTTACATTGGTACATTGTCAATGAAAGGTAAATAGTAGCGGGGCACTGTTCGAGGAAACTCTCGTATAGCGCGTCTGTCTCTCGCAGACTAGCAATAGTCACTATGTTGGTTGTTTCAGAACGTGGTACTAAAAAAGGTTTGGTTTCGCGGCGTAGAGAGGACTAAGGCTGTACGCGGCGGCTCACGGCGGCGGCGCGGCTGTGACTGCCGGGCGGGGACACCCCTGCGCGCCGCCCGCCCTACTCGCCGGGACGCCGATACAAAATTAATACTTGTTTTGCTAAGAGCGATTTCGATTTGTCGAACCCCAAATTTGGAAAGTTTGATCTTGTTAGCAATTAAAGTTGTCTTAATATTCAGCGCAGAGTTTCTTCTCGCTCTACTAAGCCCAGAGCGACTTCTGTAAGCGCTTACTTCGTTCGGTTCTGGAAGCAATTAAAGTTTGGTTTGGCTTAATAATTTTACTTTTTAGTGTAATATCTTTTCTAATTTTATTTAATATCCTTTCAAAATGGGCGAAAACGAATTTTTGTTTATGTAATAAACTTGGCTACAACCCCACCTGGTGTTAAAGCATGCATTAATGCTAACAGGTCTCACAAGCGGAATATTATCCTAGTGTGAGAGGCCTTCGTGTCGCAGTGGACACCTCTTGGCTGATGAAATATACTTTTATGTATTATTAACCTAAACCAACTGTGTGGTACGTTAGTAATCTAACTATGTAAGTGATATATAGTATGAGAAATATACCTAGTATATATCGACACTAATATAATTTTTATTCACGAGCAGGCTACATCTCAAGGCGTATCTAAGTTACGAGCGATACCTGTGGAATAAACCTGTGTAACATTTGGAGCGGAGCGCACAGCTCAATTTTATTAAACTGGAACAGTCCCAATATTTCGCAAAGTTTTGCGGGAAGTGAGAGAAAGTTCCATTTCTTTCGTTTAGGGCTGGATGGAGATGGACGGGCGGATCGCTCGTTTGCATTACATTAAAATACATTTGACTCTTTTGTGGAATTGTTGCGAACAAACATTACATCTCGCTTAGATATAACTTGTCCAACATTTCAATCTAATCCAATTCTATACAATACTCTGTTATTTGAGCTTGTGAAAATACATAAAATAATTCGTCTTCAAATCATAAATTTTTTTAACTATTATGAGATTCTTTGGTGAGATTTTAGACCAGGTGTGTCCTTTTATTACGGCTAGAAAAAAGGTAGAACTTGGCAGCGGTGGAAGCCGTTCCATGATTGGGCTACCAGAACAGTGGCTCGATCGAATAAGTACCGTTACTTCACGGAAGACAGCTGAGAAGTAGAGGTTTTTCTTCTTCTGCGATTCATTTGACAAGTGAGGTGCCGAAAACCCAATCTCAATCTCCATCCTGTTTCTTGCCTATAAATCCACCGCTGGCCAATATAAGTGCTTGCAAAACACACGCTGCATACAACACATCAGGTTTTTTGGATATCTTTGGGTAGCGATCACTCAACATCAGATGAACTGCTTGCTCGTTTGATTGTCTTCTTTTTTAAAAAAAAAACTTTTCTTGTTAGCTTGAGTCTCAATGTTTTAAAATAAGCTACAAAGTTATTTAGTACGCACAGTAAATAAGTAAATATAACAAAACCATAAAAAAAAAATAAATTAAGTGCTTTTATGAATAACATAAAAATAGGTCCATTATTTTATTACGTATGTAATAAAATAATAGACCAGTTCTTTGTAAGTTACTCCTGAAAAAGCAATATGCCTGCAATGTAATGAAATTGAAAATATATTTGTAACAACAATATTGAAAATATTTGAAAGGCTCTTTACTACGAGTAATATAACCAATATAAGTAAAAACAAAAAAAACTCTGCAGTTCACAGTGATCACTTAACTTTAGGCATGCCGTTGCTCGTTTGCACCCTTCAACTATAAAAACAACTAATAAGAATGCAACTATAATAGAAGGGATGTGAAAGAGATGGGGGTTAAGACATAGAATAATACATTCTAACTAATCAAGTGCTAACATAGTAGCTTTCCATACATAGAGTACCAAAGAAAACAACTTTGAGACTGCACTCAGGCGTTATTATGTGTCAACTTTACGCACGTACTCTTAACTTACATGTGCAGTGTTCGAATCCATTTATACAGGAAAGTGAGAGTCAGATGTGATAGAATAAGCATACGGTAACATTAACTTTGTAGAGGTCGAGCGACCAATAGACAATTAACACGTACGGTATCACGACTTTAATAAATGTATACATAAGAACTTACGTCCATAATCCCGGGGGAGGCTAAGATTACGGATTGTCATTTAGCACGGTCCTCAACTACCTATAATGTATATTACCGTGAGTTTATACTGCCGAAAACATTCACCTAAACCATGTTGGAGATAAAAAGAGAAGAAGAGAAATAACAACATGTTTTAGTAGTGTAAACTTACGGTTAACATACATGTTTCCTAAGGACCACATCTCTACGGCGCTATTTTACTAACGCGATTGTTTCCCAAACTCACCTCTTAATGAATAGATTGTGAGGTGCACTTATACAGCACTGTGTATTGCCAAATATACCTTCATAGATACATTTTAGCTCCACACAACTGTGCCTATAGCTTTTATTAGTCTTAAAAACAATTAGGTTCTATGACATTAAAAATACATAAATATGGAGACACTTTAAATATGACTCCTAAAAGTTTATAGTTAAAAAAGAGACGAATATAATTGTGTGTCTCCGGAAGCGGATTAAAAGGTATATGAGGGCGAGAACGACCTGTTATGTAACTGAAATCCCAAGCAGTGAGTTCAGGAAAGACAAATATTGTGACAAAAGCCCGCCAGCCGACAGACACGGGCAAGTTTTGAAGCGGACAGGGTAAAACAAACAGATAGAAAGGGGCTCGAGTACGTATTACATTATAAAGGATAGACGGGCAATACTTTATTCACAAATTGCTATCTATACGAGATTTTGCACAGAGTTTATTTTTTGAAATAATTTAAATAAATGTTAACAGTAGAATACCAATTTTCCAATGACCGGTCTTTTAATCGCCATCTGTGGACTCTACCGCACAGTAGTGTGGTAAAGTCCACAGATGTACCTACACATTAATATTTTGATTTCTATTTTACTTCATCCTTGATATACTGTAACTGCCATGAGAATTGAACACAAATGAACTTACCATATGAAATGGTGCATCGTAGTCTAGTTATTTATTTAAAAAAAAATGAGATAAATTTTGCTTCCATTTCAAATCACATAATTGGTTTTTATCCCCGATAAGTATCATATATTACGTTTTATAACAAACTGCAAAAACTAACTAAAGGTGATTTAGTTCGTAGTTTAAAAACATTCTAACGCATCCTTCATATCATGGTATCGATTTTGTGCGCGCACAAGGCTGTATGTGACGGTGTTGAAAATGAAGTGGTCGGCGGTGACCAGAGTGTTTCATCAAACGGGCTTCGAGTTGACCCGATTCGTTCCGTCTATCTCTATCCAATATGACCACGCCAATACAATGCGGACACCGGCCATGCCGGCTGCTACCGGTACTGTGCTATTGGACTTTTAACGAAGCCGTATACGTTTGTATATTTGCATTTGTGTATTGTACTAGATGGTCAAAGAAAGAAAACATTTGTTTAATTTTATATGAAATATAAATTACGACAATAAGTTTACCGGGCTAAGGTCGTTATTTTTCTCTTGTTTCGTTTTAAATTCAAAATAGAAATATTTCTTTTATAACATGCATTAACTTTAGAGACTGAAACAATAACCATGATTATTTGTATGATTTTTAAAATAATCTATCCCTAAAAGCGAAAAATCTCTTTTTGAACTGAATGATGCAATAAAATCGGCATAAAAAACTACGATAAAAACAACATAAATATCTTTTTCATATCTCTGAGCATTCCATATTAACACACGCGAATTGCATTTAATAGTTTAATGAAAACAATAGCTGCATAGAACAATTTAATTCATAGAACAATAAAACAAATTTAATATAAACGACAAAAACATAAAAAATATATTAAAAAATCATTATCTTACACTCTAGTAAAAATAAACAATCCAACGACGACGGAGCAACCTGTATATGACGGCATGCGCACGCTCACTGATTATATATTGTAAAACTATGGATACCTGCATTATATTGTCAATAATTAGCGTAGTACTTAAGTGTCCAGACAAACCTGTATTAGGTTTTTAAGATACTTTGAATTGTAATTGTATGTATGTTCTTTGATATTATTAAATAAAATTAAAATTAAATACAATTGTAACACACTGTGTAAGGAGTCACATCCGTAACTAAGCGAAGTATGGACAGGTTTTGAACGCCTTTTCCTCTTCTATATACGTATACTCGTCTAGTCTTCTTTAGATTCTCAAGTTAAGATGATGAAGTTACGGTAAAATAGCGTATTTTGGAATAAAACACAAAAAGAAGTAAATGAAAGTTTCGCTGTGTTCAAAGAAAACTAATTATAAATCAGAAATAAACCAATTAACGCGACATATTTATAATTATTAACCTTCATAAAACCTCAGTTGTTATTGATCTTGCCTTAGTAATCTAATTCCTCGACGTTAAGACGAAAATTAGCATTGAACTACGTAAGGAAGCCATTGAAGACCAGGGAAGTTGAACCTTTTTATAATCAACATATTGAATTCCAGTTTTTATTAAAGAAACAGGATCTTAGAATCTGGCAACTGTATGAATCTTCTTCTTCCTGCCCTTTTCCCACTATGCGGGGTCGGCACACGGCAGGCCGCCTGCCTGACGCCAACCTTCCTCCCCGGGCATATATATGAAATAGTAGTAGATTATTGAAATAACTTACCAATATTTCTTTTAACCATTCCAACCAAGCTTAAACTTGGTTGGACATGGTTCACGACGATAGTCGAATGGCGGATTCGAACCCGCGACCATGTTCTACATGTTTCACAGTACGTACCCTTAACCTATTGGCTCAATCGTATGATCGATGTTCGTAAAAATCTGGAATCTTATTGGTAAACTTACCGGTCGTAAAGGGCCCAATCAAGGTTCAATGAATTGTTTCAGTTATATATTTTGGATCATCACTTTTAGGTTGCTGCAGTCTTGCTCTACCCCGCTTCTAAAATATAAGTGTTACCGAGCGATTGTGAACAGCATCAGTTTATAATCGGACTAGACATATTATAAACTGTCAGCAAATTGTGAAATTAACGAATCATTGACATTTGGACGAATCATGTCAAACGCAACAAAACTAGATTTTTCCGTGATAAATATTATTTTTTATATATTTATTTATACATAACTATCATGGCCAACCCAAGTATATGTTCTTCTATTCTAACTATAACTTTAAGGTAATAACGCGAGTAAAATACCAATTCACAACTTTATATGACTTTGACCGTTGAACTGTCGAGAAAGGACATTTCAATTTGTGAATAATTTGTCCAGTTCATACTTTGCTGTCAGTTTATAATAGTCCGATTATAAACTGACGAAGTTCACAGACGGTTGGTGTCGTGACCATTAGTCACAGTGAAAGTTATAAAAAGATGCATAGTGTATGGACGCTAAACAATTTTTATCAGTTAGGAAGTCTTACCTAGTATCAAATGATCGCCGCCGCCAATGAACACCGACAACAACAAAAGCTACATGAAGGATGCCATGCCTCTTGAAGAACCCTAATTCGTATCATTTCGAAATACCACAGGAGACAGTTCATTTAATCACAATTTCCATTCTGACTATAGCTTAATTCGAATTTCAATTGGGTTCGAAGTCTTACTACGCTTAAGTTAGCTACAAAGTAATTCCAATTACTTTACTGAAATTAATCATCCATTTATGATAGTAAATCTAATCCCACTGACACCTATTTAATCCAGCCATAGAGTTGAATTAACAAAGGTAACAGTTGTGGTGTTTTATATTTAAATAAATAAAAAAAATCATTAGTAGTAAAGGTTTCGGAGTACTGAAGAATAATACAGATTATTGTGCTATGGCTTCTCTTTTACGTGCAATCTTTGATCTACTTAGTGGCCGTCATAGTCGAGCAAACAACACACGTTCGACTGCCCTTTTTTGAAATAAAACGTCATAAATAACAGCGTCAGTGTTATATATAAGTGCAAAACAAATTCTAGGACTATATTCATAGAGACAAAGGTATATTTTAATAAACATCTTATATAATTAAATAATGAGGTGACCAATAAACAAAATAGTGTCCAAATGGTTTTACGATTGTTGATTTAGTATTTTACTAACCAACAATGGCAAAAATGATTTGTCATTGGTCCGTCATTATGGCACCATAAATATATTATTTTGACACAATTTTGACGTTATTAATAGTAGAATCGAGTGCCAGGTTATTCACCAGATGGTAAGTGAGTTTACGTAGCATTTTGCAATAAAAAATACTACGTAATGCTTAGATATGACATAGGTGGTCATTAATTTCCCTAGCCACGGTACCCTTCAAATAATAAACCATCCCAATAGACTAGTTTATCTTGCCCCCTCTAATCTCATCTCGCTCCAACCCTTAAGACTTATAAGACTTATTGTATTTTTTTATAACCTTCTTTGGCCCCTAAACCAAGTTACACTTTAAAGGGGCTTCGATTTCAAATGATTTCAGACTCGGTCGCCTCCCCGCACATACTTATTTGTAGTTACGATCAATTTTAGTTTTAACCTTTGCAGCTAGAAAGTTTTCAATCAATGAATACTACTGTAATGTAGTCTACTATAGTTCAAAAAACAAACCGTGATTCCATTCATTACTCGTCTTCAAGTCCAGATAATTTTAGTGGTGGGTTAAGCAAGATTTTAAAGCTCGCAACTTAATTATATTCCACAAAATTCCGGTGGCCGCTGGAGTCGGTCTCGTTCGAATCCACCTTGGAAGCGAGCTGGTGGTCAGCGAGGATTGAGGGAGGGCGCTTTCCCTCGTCTCCGCAGTTGAGGTGGAGTCACGGAGGGAGAGGAGTGTTGGTATTGCGATGCGCCACTCTCTCTTTCGCACCGCAGAGGTGACGCTGGGGTGGGCTGCGGGGAAAAGGGAGATGGTGTCGCCTGTCACTATTAATCTTACCCCTTACAGCCGTTTTGCGGTCGGCGGCAGGACCTAAGACCAGATCCGCCGCTGG
>DWTW01000705.1:0-14926 GCA_018246275.1 Papilio slateri | reverse complement strand
ATTCGTTGAGTTCACAATTTACTGAGAGCTTTTTATACTCCTAGTCCGATTATAATCTAACGAAGCTCACAATCTGCCGCTGATATATTTAAGGAAGTCGTGTGAAATCATCAAATTGTTGACCAAGGAACTTATGATCTGTATGTACATATTTATTCATTCATGAGTGAAATACTTAACATACTGCATCAAATTAATATTCCTGATGATTTCTCATGAATGTTAATTTTTTATCAAGTTTATTTCATTAATTTTATTTTACATTGGTAACCCAGGCGATAGATAAGGTAAATTTCCTTTTCTTGTTGATTATCCTTTAGTTCAACCTCTATACGATCCAATGTAGGCGCCGCAATTCGTACAATAGTGATCTGCATTGTTGCAGGAATCGATGCAATACGGCAAACAGGCAAACGGCCAACATCTGTAAAATAACTATTTTAGTAACTAAATAATAAACTTACTTAAGAAATAAAATAGACATTTTTTTTTACTTTGGTATACTCGAGCCATACTTTGGTTGTCTCGTTAGTCCAGTAGGTATACTATTAACCATAGCGCCTTTCAAACTAGAATACTGATATATTTTTAAACCACTTAAAGGCACAAAACATTTCTCTGAGTCATAACATATAACCAACCATTTAATATTTTGGACAGTGCTTAAACACACCTCTTTAGCTTTTCCATCATCACATTGGCGCATACGTACTCGTCTGTAGAAGTACTAATTTTACTACCACTTAACATCGTTATAAGTTGGTTGGACGTTCTCTATATACCATCGTCATTTTGTAGTTTAACTTTATTGTCACCCTTCCTTTCAACATACCTGAATCACCAAAGCAAACCATTCTCCAATTTAGTCACAACATCCGCTTTAATGCCACGCCACACTATTCATTTACAACGCTATTTCTAATCCTATCGAACGATAGGATGGCGTTGTGTATTGCCTAACTTGCCTTTAATATACAAATTCTGTCTCCTCACTACCGTACTATCATTTCATTCCCCGCAGTTATAATCATACGTAAAAATCATCCACAGCCGTGGATGGCTCATAAACGACCTCTTATTAGAGATCTACTGTCGATAGTGTTTGATGCTTGCATCAAATAGCTCTTATAACTTTAAAAACTTAAATAAAGTATTACCCGATAAAACACAAAAATAGCGCAACCAAGTGAGTTCTTAAAGAGGCGTTGGTTTCCACACGAGTGACAATCTGGTGATTGCAGGATTTGCATACGATAGCCATCGAATTCGGGCCCATTTGATGTCCCACAACCACGGTTGGGATAACAGTCGGCATCACAGGCTGTACATGTACCACATTCGGCGCTTGTACCACGTGAGGATATGATGCCGGTGCTGTCTGGGGTGGCCCAGGGTACGGTGGGGGAGCGGTCGGTGGATATTGAAAGGTGTCTCTCCCATTGTACACACCTGTCTCGTTCTTTGCTGAAAATTTTAATTAAGTTTTTGATTATAAATAACTAGATGTTACTAACAAGGTTAGCAATGGTATATCAACAGCAGCAGTTATTATTGTACAAATGGGCCATGAAGGCGAGGATGTACCACGACCTCATAGGAAACAGCCGTGAAGTAAAGGTATATGCATTTCTGATTTTTCTCTGATGAGAGGCAACGCATTCGTGGCATGTTGCTGAATCGCATAACATCAAATCGTTCTTGTTCGTTTGCGTTAATCAATTTAAAAAAAGGTAATTTTTTCATTTAAAATCTATTATCTTTATGAGCAAACTACTTGTTAACAATTAATCTTACATGTCCATAGCTTATAACTTAAACAAAAGATCCAATAGCTTTGTAAAATACAACTATTTGTGGTCACCGTGTTTGCTATTGCGTCTAAAACTAGCTCTACAATTATTCGAATCCTTTACATAACTGGTACTGCTTCGCCACAGAATATTAGCTGGCACCTAACTAGCTGGCACCGAACCAATTCTTCTTAGTTATCAGTCACCGTATTGATACTTTATCACCAATTAACGCGATATCTATACCAGCGTCAGCTGACATTAAACAAATTCCACGTAAACAAAACACTAGACTCATAAGATCCGAAGAAATAATAATGAATGGCTACTTAGTTACGATTTAAGGCATCCTACTTACATTCACTATTCGATTGCATTATAACATTTGAAAACAACGATAGATTGATCACGAAAATATAATTCACAATTTTTTAAAGCACTGACAAACAATAACTCTGTTAGTCGATAAAATTATTTCTGAACTAACACTGGCTAGAGATTACTGAAACAATGATAAGATACGAAGATATCTAGTACACTTATTGGTGTTGGCTTATTTTCCATCGTATATCTATCTCGCTCTGTTGTTTAAATATAATTTACATGGATCTTGCCGCTCTCGTATATACGCTTATCGAGCCACGAGCACGGTCAAAAGAAATATTTTTTTCGTCGCCATTTTATCCGTCATATTACGTCACTTTGGCAACCGTAACCGACGAGCTTGTGTGTGTATGGATGTAGAAGAAGCAAGAGAGGTATGCCAGGATCGCACCAAATGGAAATCCGTATTCTCTGCCAACCCCTTTAAATTACGGGCATAAGTGTATATTTATTTAATCTTTAGGGCTTATAAATTACGATCACTTATTGAATAAAGGAATTCCAATCTTAACTATATTATAATAATAGTTATCGGTCGTCAATTTATTACCTTCATAACTATATCGTTCAAACAAAACCTGACAATAGATCCGGTAAATTGTGAAACATTCAAATCAATCTCTTGTCTTGTCAAATCTCTTGTCAAAAAAGTGGGCCCTCAACAAGACTTAACTTAAAACCTTAATATCTATTCACAAACAAAATTTAAAATGGACACGATGCGGCCAATATTATCGATATCAATGAATAGTAGTTGGAAAGTTGATTAGGATTGATAATCGCTATGGAAGAGTTATAATGAAATCACTTTATTTGATGGTACGAGGTTCGCCGGGTCATCTAGTAATGTACTAAAATCGAATCGCAGTCAATGTTTTGGGGAATTGCTGATCGCAGAAAACATCTATAAACAACTTTAATAATGAGTATTTGATATAACTTTATTACCTGTTGGTGAACAAATAAAAACAAATGGTGTGGTGAACAAATATTTATGATCGTAGTCAATTTAAGTTGTGATATCAGTTGATAGGAGACTTATGCTATGTCATGCTATGCTTCTGTTTTGTGTCTTATGTGTTAGGTGGTCTCTTCTTCTTTATCTTCTACCCTCCCCTTTCCTACAGAAAGTTCATCGTTATTGTTACGAATGTTAGGCCTCGTATGCACTGTGCGGATAGCCGGAACACGATCAGTCGTCCGACTGGCCGCAAGTTGCGGTTGCCATTGGGCCTGCCCGTGTTGCACCTAACAACAGCAATTGGATCGTACGCTGTCAGTGGCGAGCAACCGCAAATACCACGATCCCCGTAGTGTGTATATCGAACGCGAGGAAGGCCGCAGTGTGGCCGCATCTCTACGAGCGACCGGAGCAGTAGGCCGGCAGCCACATCGTAGTGCGAATGAAAACTATTTTTTCATACATATTTTTGACTGAGGCTGACCTGCTACCGACTGCTGACCGCGTCGCGACTAACCGCATAATGCGGATGGGCTCATAATGTATAGTGGTTGTAGTGGACTGTAGGTTGATCAATAATGATCTTCGCTTGCAGATGTAGACACTTTATTTTTATGCGATCAACAAAAATCTACATGTGTAGTTGATCGTAAGAGAACAAAGTATCTATATGGTAGTTGATCGTAAGAGAACAAAGTATCTACATGTGTTACTGATCGCATAGAAAATAAAGTGTCTACATCTGCAAGCGAAGATCATTATTGAACAAACTACAGTCCACTACAGATTGGTCCATCGATCGCCGGATCAAGAAGAAAATTCCTCAAGAAATCTGCAAATCACCAGAACGAACGATGGTGATTACCAGGGGCCAAGAAGTCTCGGCTGATGCTGAAAACAGAAGGCGGCCTCGAGATCGGCAGGAAGAGGAAGCGCAGATAGAGCTGGAACGACGACTGTCCCCTTCGGCGTCACCAGCACCACAACGAACCGGTGCTGCTGAACGAAGTGGTGATCCGACAGTCTCACGTCTCCGAGCCACGACCACGATCAACACCATCACCGAACCTTCATCGGGGCTTCCGATCCATGAAGACCGACGAAGATCCAGATCACCAGCGATGTCGCGGCGCTCGAACGTCAGCGTCAACACGCGGCTAAGGCTGGCAGAGCTAGAGGCAGCAGAGCATCTGGCAGCCATCAAGCGGAGGGAACTCGAACTGGAGGCAGACCTAGTAAAGAAGCGGCTGGCAGCCGAGGTATCTGCCATTCATGATGACTGCGAGAGTCTCCATGAGGCACCCTTCACACCTGCTCAAGACCGTGAGAAGGTAGTTGAATGGTTACACTCAAACCCTCTTGAACCACGGGGGGAGGTGAGAGGTGCTCAGCGTGAAGAACCCAGGAGCACCCGAAGGCAAAGGTCACCAACACCAACCAGAAGAAGTGGCATTGAACAGCTGGCAGCAACACTCGAAAAGATGGCACGACCACGCCTGCGGCACACCGAGCTTCCGACCTTCTCGGGTGCTACCAATGAGTGGTTGGCATTCAATGCAGCCTTTCGTGATACAACTAATATGTATCACGTCTCACCGGCAGAAAACATTCAGCGTCTGAGAAGCTCCCTCAAGGGAGAAGCGAGAGATGCGGTAGCTGCACTCCTGCATGCAGCATCAGATCCCGAGGCCATTATGAAGACCCTGGAACAGTGCTTCGGCCGACCAGAAATAATCATAGACCGAGTGCTGGAGGAACTAAAGAAAATGCCGAAGCCTGGATCTTCAGCGACAGAGCTGAATGCATTCGCGGTGAAAATTCAAAACACCGTATGCGTGCTGCAGACCATCGACAAGAGGGGATACCTATACAACCCTCTCTTGGCAAGAGAGGTTCTCGATAAGCCGAGTCCACACTTGCGATCCAGATGGTGCGACTACGCCTATGAACAAGAAGATACAAGAGAACCTGAGGTCGTACAGCTTTCGCGCTTCCTTATACGGGAAGCCGATCGATCACTACGCTTCGCGTATGCCCCAGCAACAAGCACCAGTACCTCAAGCGCAGCCAGACGGGAGATCAGACCTGCTGTCGTAATTAGAAAGAAAACGCAACAGATCTATGCAGTAGCCGAGTTTGTAGAAGATGCCGAAGCCCGTCCAAGCTGCGAACAACAGGACTGTCTACCTCAGTGCCCGAAGTACATGGCGCTTACGATCGGGCAGCGCTGGGAGCTGGTAAAGGAAAAGAAGATGTGCTTCAAATGCGTCAAGGGCAAGCACCGGCGCATCGCCTGTAAAGCCAAGTCATCTGGTGTGAACCAGTGTCGACGACCTCACCACCCCTCACTGCATGAAGATGCCAAGCCAGCCATGGAAAAAACAGTTGAAGAAGCAGTCCTGTCAGTTGCATCCAGATCATCTATGGGACCTAGAAGTTCTTTTAAAAATATGCCCAGTGGTGATCAGCGGTCCACTGGGGGAGCGTAAGACACACGCACTTCTCGACGAGCGATGTGGAACCTGAACCTTCACCAGCAGTCCATATCCAGAGATCTGCTAAAAGGCGAACACCTAAGAGATCTTCATATGGAAGAAGTGAGCTACGACCAAGCTCGCCCAGGCATCCTATTGGGGACAGACCACTGAGAGTGCATCGTATCCCGGGAACTGCGAGTCGGCGGACCTGAACAGCCAGCTGCATCATGTACGAAGCTTGGCTGGGTGGTGCACGGAACAATACCACGCAGCACGATAATGAAAACAGAAAGCGTGCTTGACTTATACGAGCCTAGAAATGAACGCGCTCACAACGACCAGTAACTACACGAGTTGGTCGAAAAGCATTTTAAAATTGATGCGCTTGGAGTCTCACGAGAGCCACGAGTCAGCGACGAAGTACAGCGAGCCGTAGACATCGCGAAAAGAACTATTAAGAAGATTAATGGCGGCTACGAGGTTGGACTGCCATGGCGTCGAGATGACACCGCTATGCCGCCGAGCTACAACGCTGCATTTCGTCGACTGAGGAAGATCGAACGCAGAATGGATGCTGACCTTCTCTTTGCCCAAGGATACACCGCACAAATGAACAACCTATTCGTGAAGGGTTATGCAGAACAATGCGTCGGCTCAGAACGGGCCAGCAATGTCATATGGTACTTGCCTCACTTCGCTGCGATCGATCTGAACAAACCCGGTGTTGTTTGGTGCCGCTAGCTCACCGTTCCTTGCGAATTTCACCAGAAGCTACAACGCTTCCTTTCATGCAGAGAAATATCCGCGCACCTGGGAGGCAATATCGGAATGTCATTACATGAATGATAAGGTAGCCAGCTATGATGATCCGGAGGAAGCCAGGAAGGCAGTGGAGGAGACAAGGATGACGCACGTGGCGGCCGGCTTCACGCTACGGGGCTGGAATACAAACGAAGAAGCAGCGCTGCGCGATGTACCCGAAAAGCTACGGGCGACTAGACCAACGCAGCTGGGAGGCCAAGAGCCCGAGAACAAAATACGAGGGCTCGACTGAAACGCGGACAGAGACGAGCTCGGGTTCAACACCTCTATGAACAGAGTCCCAGCCGAGGTGCGGGCGCAGACACACGCGTCAACTAAGAGAGAAGCCCAGAGCGCTGTCATGTCCATTTTCGATCCACTAGGCATAATCAGTCACTACACGATCCGAGCGAAGATTATACTTCAGAGCCTGTGGCGGCTGAAGCTGGCATGGGCTGACGAGATCCCGACCGACGAGGGAGAGATATTCGCTGCATGGCTCTCACAGCTGCCGGAGATTGCAAGCTTGCGACTGCCGCGGTGGTACACGCAGAGCGGACACGGGCGTTACGAGCTGCATGTGTTCTGCGATGCAAGTGAGCAAGCCTGCGCTGCCACGGCGTATTGGCGAAATATCGGGAAGAATGGACACATGACACTGGTCAATGTAAAGGCGAAGGTGGCACCGAGGAAGATGCAGACCATCCCGTGACTAGAGCAGCAGGCAGCCGTCATCGCGTCGAGGTTGACTGACACCATTCGACGTGAACATCGAATTATCATCGAGAGGACCATTTTCTGGATCGATTCGTCAACAGTGGTCCACTGGGTGCGACACGATGCTCGACGGTATACACCCTTCGTCGCACACAGACTCGGAGAAATAGCCGAGCTCACCCAAAAGGACGAGTGGCTTTGGCTACCAACCGATCAAAACGTAGCCGACGATGCAACTCGTCTACCCGCAAGCGCAATAAGCAAGGACGATCGTTGGTTTCGCGGTCCAGCTTTTCTCGTCGTGAGCCAGAGTCAGAGTGGCCCTCTGAAAGAGTACTCGAACACGGAGAGGCGGAGGTTATGCACGTAAGTGAAGACGAAAAACGAAGGAACTCCTGGCTACCTGATCAAGTACGCTTCTCTAAGTACGAGACCTTCGTCAGAGCTGCAGCGCGAGTAATAGCGTTCGTTGACATTCGGTTACGACGAGCCGCTGCGCGTTTAGAATGTCGACATCTGGAGCACGCCGAGCTGCTGCTTATCCATCACGCGCAGTGGCAGAGCTTCGGTGAAGAGATGAGCCGCATTACGGCAGACCGGCCAATCCCAAAGTCAAGCAGGCTGTACAGGCTGGATCCAGTGATCGAAGAGGGAGTGCTCAAAGTCCGAGGGCGCATCGAAGCCGTGTCCATCCCGGCGAGCATAAAATGACCAATCATCTTAGACGGCCGTCGTATGCTTACGAGACTAATTGTACTGCGAGAGCACTGCGCTGCTGGTCACGCCATTAGGGAACGCGTGACTAACGATCTCCGGCAGCGCTACTAATTCTCCACCTAAGGCCGACCGTGCGCACAGTGGAGCACAACTGCACTCATTGCCGCGTGCGTCGAACCAAGCCGCGGCAACTAATCACCGGAGATCTGCCTCGGGCCCGTCTCGACCCATTCTTACGGCTTTTTACCAATTGCGGGATCGACTACTTCGGACCGAAGAGGTAGGGCGCGCTATTCGCGTGCCTTACTTCACGCGCCGTTCACATAAAGATAGTTACATCATTGTCAACGGACTCAGCGATTATGGCACTGTGTCGAATGGCGGCGTGTAGAGGATGGCCGCGACTCATATACTCAACGCAACGAACTTCCGGGGGCCGGTGCGTCAAAACAAGGCGGCGCATGGGAGACGATGATCCGCTCTCTCAAGACCGCGCTGAACGTAGCGCTGAAAGAAACGGAGCCAACAGAAGAAGTGCTACAAACCTTGCTGACTGAAGTCGAATTATCAGTCAAGTCAGCTCACGTGCGTCAAAGGCCATTAACGCACGTGAGCGTTGATCCCACGGACTCGGAGGCACTTACCCCAAACCACTTTCTGTTGGGGTCATCAATGGGACTGCCGACCACCGGATTCTGCGACGCATCAGATCGACGAGCTTGGCGCGCCAGTCAAGCGCTCGCTGATCACTTCTGGCGGCGATGGGTGCGAAAGTACCTGCCAACTCTCGTACCACGCGGCGAGTCCAGAAGAGATGACCGACCACTGCAGCCTGGCGACATCGTGGCCATCGCCGATTCCGCGCTACCAAGAAACGTATGGCCGCTGGGAGTGGTCTCACTCACCTATCCGGGGCCTGAAGGCCCGTCAGCCGACTCGTCGCCTTAGGAGTAGAAGAGGCTACGCGAGCTGCGCCTGGGGGAGAACTGTTGGCGACGTAGCGGCCGACGGAATCACCTTACGCCTCCGTCGCCGAAATCTTACACGTGGCGGCGGCATATGAAGTACCTTGCACGCGCCTAAGCGGCGCGCCATAGGATATCGCATTGTACGCACAGGGATTGGCTTTGTGGGGATTTACGGTGGAGACCATCATCCAGCAATGGACGTTTGTTGGCTAGTAAACAAATAAATTGTAAATAACTTTAAAGTTATTAAAAAAGTGTTGATAGCTTTTTAACATTGTATATTAATCGTTAACATACAGAAAACCGTCAATACACAACCGTGACAATTTATGTGTCATCAATGTCGTAATCAAAATTGATAATGTTTTATAAGTGAAGGTCATATGTGCGGTGTATTGATGTTGTCACTTGCACTTTTATTATCTTTGTGAAAATGAATAAAGCTATTCGATTTTAATCTGAATTATTTAAGTTTATTGAATAAAGTTTTATGGCGTCTGGTTTACAAAAATAAATCAGTGTCATACAATTAAAAGGCAAAAGCAAAGGTATTATATATTCTCTCTACTGCATTCGATATTGATGCAATATTTATAATATGGAACTGGGATTCAACCGATCTTTAGAGACTCTCCTCCGATACCGAGTAAGTCTATGATGTGCCATAGTTTTGCAGAAACAACATAACGTCAAAAAAGTTTATAAAAGTTGAAGTGAATTTTTGAAAATAGATTTCAAGAAATGTATAAAAGTTCTTTAGATAGAAATGGAGCGTACCCTTATTGGAAAACGCTATCTTTCATTTTTAGCTGAACCAGGATAAAAGGAGATACTTACAAAGCATTGAATGCATCATTATTCAGGTATTTGTCCCAAATGTAACAATAAGTGAACTTGAACATTCAAATTAATGAGACTACAGATCATGACAAGTGTCCACTAATTTACCACTGCTTTAAATATTTAAGGCCGTTTCTATGTCTCTAACACCATACTATAAAAACGAATATAAATAAGGAATCTGGCCGCATATTTGAAGTTTAAAAAGATAACAAATATAATGCAATAATCACAAGGACAAACAAAGATATATCAGCAGTGGGCCCGCTATCGGGGCTCGGGGCCAGATAAAATGCAAATAGATAATAACAATGGTCTGTTGCCGGTTGAAGATATCGAGACGCAGATAAGAGAATAACGTAAGGTAAATACGCACTCAACAAAGTAAATGAAAGAGGAACAAGACTAGAATTATAAATTTTCAAAAGGGGTTTCTCTATAAAATAACCAACTAACTTTCCTTAGAGCTAAAATGTCGGGGAAGGGTTATATTTAAAATTAAGGAAGTCTGGACCGTAGCCTGCATAGATAGACACAGAGATTACGGATTTATTCTATGCTAGATCATGTAATGTTGCTATCATATCTTACATACCATATACCTTTACATACATTTTCGTCAATAATTCTTAATAATATATATTATGTTACGTAAAAATGTGGTCGATACATGAACATATACTCAGGGTTTCATGGTGGCTTGTCGATACTCAGTTGATTTAGTACGGTTCCGACGCTCTTCCTTTACTTCTTCAAAGTCTAAGAATATATGCCCGTCAGTTAAGGATACTCTAAAATTGTCCTTTTCATCTTCATCACAATGTTTACTATTTATATTACACGTTAAAAATCTTTTTATTTCTCTTCTTTAAATGGTATTTTTCAAAACTCCGCTGAGCTACAACCGAGGCTGTATCAGTTCACGTCAAAATACCTTCATCGAGTTTTATTCTTGTCTTTCATCACGATTTTATCTATTATCTGGAATAGATAGAATCAGAGTTTTCAATCAACGAATAGATTTCCAAAAGCAAAATATGAATGAAGTATAAATCAATTCGTATTTTCGTATTAATATAGTATTCGTATTCGTATAAATATAATCAGATTCGTATCATTTAGATTCATCACTTATATCAAAAATGTGTATACTCTTATAAATGATATTCGAGAAAATACTATGTCACGTTATATCGTGGGTCCCCTGTGGCATCAATATATTATTATATCACAAACATTTTTTCTATGAACATTACTTTTATACTTAGTTGAATATCCAGATTTAAGCTTGTTTACGGCTATATCTAAGAGACTTATTTAACGTGAGATCTTCTTAATAGAAATAAAGTCGTCAACAAGTAAGAGTTTCATGTGATGTTAAGTGCCATATATAGGCAATGTACATAATTGCCTGACAATAGTGCGGGCAGAAGAGAATATAAGGAAAATAGGAAAAAAGAAGGGATGGAAAGGAGATGGCTAAGGGTCATTATAAAAAAATGTTTATTTTTCCTTTCATTTCATAGGATATTTGAACAAGACGTCATTGTAAACTAGACTTAATAGTCGTGTCGTAGTAATTTACTATTTACTGCATTTACTACAAATGTAAAGTTGCTGGTGAAGTATTTTTTTAGCATATTTTTTTTCGTTTTAACTATCTAACCACTCCGTCACTACTTTTTTGAAAAACTATTTTTATAAGACAATCCGGCAAATGAGCAGCGTGTCGTTTAATGTTCCCATAACACCAGAGAAACGGCAATCACCCAGAGCACCAGAGAATTGGCATCCTTTAAGCAAGGGGTACTCTGTTTTCTTGAAGAACCCTAAAAACAAACTTATGACAAAATTGAAATTAAATTAGGATTATCAGTTTGATCTTTTTTCAACCGAGGTAATAAAATATTGACATCACATTTTAAGCAATTGCATTTCGTTCTTAAGTAGCTATCTGTACGTGTAAATCTTTGTCAAAATTAAATTCTGTACCGTAGGTTGTGGCCGAGGCTCTTTCACTTCCGCCTTGAACAAGCGCTCAAACCCGTGACAACCTTCGTGCATTGTTCAGTCATTTTATTGCATATTAATTTCCAGCCTACCGCAGTGTGAAACATTAATCGTATACTAATGAGTCATTGTTTGAGATTTATTGCAAATATTTACCTCCAAATACTGAAAGGTCGTAATTAACATATCATCGTGACTTAAGATAACAATTTGTTATGTTATTTTAATTTGAATAGATAGCTACTTTGAAGTATGTTTTCGAATATTTTTACTAATATAAGTTTGTGAAGTTGAATGGATGTTTGTTTATTTCTCTGTTTGTTTGTTATCTTTCACGCAAATATCACAAAATGTATGATGAATCGCATGCTATGTTATTGTAACGACAACGTTCCGAGTGATTCTAATGAGTGACCTATTTGGAAAAATATTGCCCTCCCCGAAGGTCAGTCGGTAATAAATACTTCTGCGTTTCGTCTGATTATCCGTAGGCCCCATTCTCTACCCATGCCTTACTTCTTTTCCTTATCCACTCCCCACCTACGAAAGATCCTACAAAAAGCTTGGCAATGCATCCATAACTCGTGTAATTATTACGAATGTTGATCACGCCGATCGTTTGCTCGTTTGCCTCCGGCCATAAAAAAGTAACTTATGATAAGTATTATTAATATCCTGTAACAATGTAAATATAATTTAGTATTGCAATGTATTCTTATATTAATTCACACGCCATTATTAACTACGGTATTACGTCACTGAGATATCGCAAACGTTTATCGGCTCGTACAAAAAAGTACAGAGATGCAGGCGCACGGTAGACATCCGTTTGTCGTTGTTGTCACAACACGAAATGATTTATTCATGACCGAGCAAACAATCGCGTATGTATGACATCAACAGCCACACAGCTTGTATGGACACAACATATATTGCATGCAATATGTTTTGCACGTTTTATACAAAAAATGTTCCTTGATTTTCTAAAGAACACTTTTAAAATATTATATCTATAAAAATCTAACGACCTAGAAAAATCGTTTTACGTACGTTTATGACCTAAAACCTAACTTAACCTAAATTTTACCTTAAAAATTGTAATGGTTTCTAGTAATAATAGAGGTTAAATATGAAATTGCCGTTTAAACGTCCTGGCTACTTTGAATTAAATTTAAACCTGTTTGTTGTAAAATTTATAGAGCGGCGATATCGAGAGTTCAAGTTGTCTTTATGAAAACCGGCCTTCAAAAGAAGATGGCACTTGTCTTAAAATGCCATCTTCTTTCGAAGATAATCCAGAAGAAGGTGTGAGATTCCAGAATAAAACTTTTTTCACGTGACTACACCATTCGATTGTTTCACCTTCAATTGTTTTTTTCATTTGGCTTTATTAGTACATTGAAAATTTGAGCAATTTTTGAATACGAGTTCCGGCGTTGAACTAACGCACTAGAAACAGCTCGCAATATTAATGCTGTGTTTGAAGAGGATAGAGCTAATGAACATACCGTGCGTTTTTGGTTTAATCGTAGTGGAAACTTCGACTTGAAGAATGAACCCCAAAGAAGACCACCCACTAAGGTAAATAACGATGAATTGAATGTGATGGTAGAAGCCGATCCATATCAAACTACCACGGATTTAGCGGCATGGCTGGACATTTTTGCATCAAATCGGTAAAGCTTGAAAATGGGTGCACCATGATTTGACTGACCTACAGAGAGGACTCAACGTCGAAAGTTGCCTTACCTTGTTGAACCGGTACTGAAAGGGATTTTGGGGCGAATGTGACGTGAGATGAAAAGTGTACGCTTTACGATAATTGCAAGTGAACAACACAATGACTGAGTCCAGGTCGAACGCCACTACAATGCCTTTAATCGAAGCTTGCCTTTAGAAAAGTGACGGTAACTGTCACTCCACGGTGTTATGTACATTAGATTCCTGCAATAACAGCAGATGTCTACTATACTGAACTTCGAACAATGATAGCGAAACGCGCAGCGAGACAGCCCCGACTTGTCAACCGGATCTTCACCACTTTTGCTCCATGATAATGCAAGACTACACACAGCTCGGGTAACCGTTTAAACACTACAGGACCTATAGTACGAAACCCTCCGACATCCTCCGTGCTCGCCGCACCTTACACCAAACGCCCATTTATAACCATTTTTTCCGATTTGGACAGTTTTCTACATGGTAAAAAATGTTCTCCTCAAGAAGCAATACAAAAATGCGTTTACACATTTTTTTGGGAACCTGCCATAGTGTTCTACAGCAAAGGCATAAATGACCTTCCCGTGAGATGGCGAAATGTATATATAATGAGGGTTAAAAATACTTTGAAATAAATATATTTTACCTTAGAAAAAAAAAGTTTCGATTTTTCACAATTCAAAACGGCCATTTCAAACTTTAATAACCGCAAATATTTTCATTACAAGATAATTTTTAACTTTCAAATAACCCAATACGGTTATGTGAAAGCTTAACATTGTTTATTAAAAAAAACTTTTATTCATATAAAATTTAATAAAATAAAAACATAAACAACATGCCTTATACTTGTTTACCTTCCTGTCAAAAATACGTAATAAAAAAGTAACAGTTATG
Source organism: Papilio slateri (assembly GCA_018246275.1). Taxonomy (NCBI): domain Eukaryota; kingdom Metazoa; phylum Arthropoda; class Insecta; order Lepidoptera; family Papilionidae; genus Papilio; species Papilio slateri. Next base: position 645 of record DWTW01000705.1, on the reverse strand, counting down.
CGGCACATTATTTTAAATGAATAAAATGTAAGGTCATCGTTGTACACATGTCTTAATAATTTATCAACAAAATTACAAACTATTAAACAGTGTTCGGAATATAAACGTGCAACGTGTTCTTAGAAGTGAGTTAATTTAATGAAACATCGATTGGACACGTACTACTAATGTTCCGTACACACGTGGGCGTACAAAATTACGTAAAGAAATTAATTATTTTACAACGTAATAATTTTTCACACGTTCATGGGAAAAGGGTTGCAGCGCCCTTGTGCTATTTCTATATCGTTTTATATTTTAATTTTGAGTATGGGTAGATCGTAATTTCCTAGACTTTCGATTCTGAATGAATTAGAGATGGCTTTGTATGCAATGAGGTGTGACTTTAAAGAGGGTGACTAAAATTAAAAACTCTATGCTACAGTGTTTCGAGCATGTTGAACAGATGAATCAAGATCGTTGCAAGGGATATCCCCTTAGACGATATTTATAAACTAAATTGATGATCTAAGAAAAAGACCTTATAGTCTTCATAGACTATCCGTAACCGACGATCATGTATGCATAGATTTTTAGATGTAGCGAGAGAGGTCTGCCAGGACCGTCCTGAAATCCGTAATATCTGCTTTCTTTTTTATTATCACA
>DWTW01000704.1:0-14941 GCA_018246275.1 Papilio slateri | reverse complement strand
TCAAAATCGACCAGCTCTTACTGCTAGAGCCATCTACTGACAAACAGCGAGAACTTAGTTGCGCACCTAATAGATATCGGACATATAGGTGTCATCGCACGAGATTTTTGGCGGCGAGCTACCTTTTGTTCCTTGTCCTCCAGAGTTCCGACGCGGACGCGAAAAGAGAGCCAAGAAGATCGGCCTTCTCTTTTGAGGCGTGGGTCAACGAGTCATCCCCCTGCGCAAAGACGATAAAGACGATTTACAGAAATTCCCCTGGACAGCCTTGGCGAGAGATCAGAATGCACGTGTCCCTGAAGGAAGGGGCCACCTGTCTCTCCCCAATGCTGGCCACGTGTTCGGACTTTGCCTTGGCAAAAACTTTTTTGAACTGGAAGCAGAGTTATACTTCTTTTTGAGGAGGCTGGTTTTGAGGTGGTGGACTCTCTCTCTCTCTCAGTCAACAGCCATCCACTGCTGGACGTAAGTGATGGGGGGGCCCATTGATCGCCACAAAAATCAGTCCTCTACCGCCTTTATCTATTAGACTCCCGCAAGATTGATCAGATCGTCGGTCCATCCAGTCGAAGGTCTACATACGTTGCGTCGTTCGTTCGTGGCTGTTATTCCAGGACCTTTCGGCTCCATCTTCCATTAGTTCTGCGAACAATGTGTCGCGCCCATAGCCACTTAAGTTTTGCAATTCTTCGGGCAATGTCGATCACTTTGATTCTGCTGTGGATCACATAATTTCTGTGCAATCACGCAGAGAGACTCCGAGCATAGCCCTCTTCATTGCCCCTTGTGTGTTGGTGTTTCAACTTCCCGAACGATGCCCATCCGAGTCGGATTCGGTGATTGACCTCCTTCTCGAAGTTGGACCTACGTAGCTGAACAGTTTATCCCAGGTAAACATTCTCGTCAATAACTTCAAGAGTAGTCTACGTTAGTTGTTGGAGTGGAGGGAACATGGCTGTTCGACATGACTTTCGTTCGGAAGGTTTTTTGAAGCCATTGAGCATTATACCGAGTTCTTCCACGGTTTTAGCCATGACCACTATGTCATCGACAAATCGAAGGTGATTTATTTACTTGCCGTTAATGTTGATGCCAAGTCCTTTCTAGTCCAGGAGCTTGAAGACATCTTCCAACGCCACGGCGAAGAGCTTCGAGGAAATAACATCTCCCTGTCTTACACCGCGTTGCAGTTGGAAAGGTTTCGTGTCCTGGCCCTGTGATCGGACTGATATGGTGGCGTTTTCGTACAAACACTTCAGCGCTTCGATGTACTGAAAACTTTCGGCATTTTGGATATGGGTGGCCGGAGCTTAGACTTCATCAGCTGCCTTCGCCCAAGCTTTACGTTGATACTCAATGTGCCTCTGAATATTCAGTGACCGCTCCCGGTTTTGACCGCATTGATCACTGAGACATCAATGATTATTTCCTTATTCATCGACATGATAAAGTATCTCATTTTTGTTGCACGATGTAGCAGGTTATGGAATTGGTTATATATGGCTCGTAATACATCCTCATACCTCATTTCAACCCAGTCGTCGGAGTGCGTCGAAGTCGGTGTGTAAACATGTATGGCCTTCAGCCAATACCGTTTGGTTATTCTGAGTATAAGGTAAGAAGTCAAGATCCTCTCGTCCGCTATTTGCGCGTGTTCAGCGTCGCCAAGGCCAATTGTCGTCAGGTGTGGTAGCCGGATCTCTTACGGGGATCTTAGCACCCCCTATCCCGCCGTCGCTCTGGCCGCTACCGTATCTACAAACGGCGGGGCCGCCGGCCTATTGCTGTTGCCATAATTGGGTTAGTGCCGTAATCGCCACGGTTGAAAGTCGGATTAGCAATCGCAGTGGTTGTACCATTGATGAGAAAACGCTGCTGCCCGTCCTGGTGGTTCTGGACGCAATTTATCGACTAGTACCCGTGTCAATGATTTTAATTGTTACAAAATTTTTAAAAAGATTCGTCTTCACAAAATGACATAAAAATCTCTTTATGCTTTGCATCATGCATTTGGAAATTATAGAGATTCATTTTATAATCCTCTTCCATCGACGAAGTGATTTTTTGTTTTATTAAATATAATTACAATTATAGGTATATAGTTTAAAGGAATATATTTTATCTTTACTATGTACATTTATCTTTAAATGATACATAACCATTTCAATCTTAAATCAGAGCCTCTTAATAAAGTGGCAACAATTTATATGTAAATATTAAAAAAAAAACATTTTTATTGCCTACTTACTCTTCCCCCTACGTACTTCTACCCCCTACCTTCTTCTTTCCCTTACCTACTTCTACCTTTATCTTACCCTACTACCTACCTACTACTTCCCTACCTACTTCTACCCGCTGCCTCCTTCTACCCCCTTCCTACTTTTATCCCCTACCAACTTCTATCCCTACCTACTACTACCCCCTACCATTAGTGCAGGCAGATTTTTGCACCCGGTGTAATATGATTAACACTGTCTTGGTAAAACGTACACTAATCTAGTCGATGGCTGTACAACATATTACCTATGCAGTTTTTCCCAAAATATCAATGACGTTTTCTTTGAAAAACTAACGTAAACAAGAATGTAGTATAAATGATATCGCTTTAGCTTTATCCAATTTTCCTCCATTAAAACTTCACTCTTTAGATTTTGATGTATTTTTTTAAATAATAAAATACAAACATAATCCATTTATGTTTGTATTTTATTCTTTACCGTTAGATCTTTTATAGTGTGAATTTTACACGGTAAAAAAGTAGGTGACCCCCCGGTTACGTCCAGCTGTGGACGAATATTGTCTAGAGAAACAGTGATTAAATGAAATAACATTTCAATACATACATTACGTTTGTAAAAATATAAACTAAAGGCAATTATGGTCGAATTTCGCAATTTATAGTATGGTTAAAGTTTCAAAGTTTAGGGTAAGCAAAGAACTTATATAAAGACTTAGTGATAAGTGTAGACTGTGGATTTGTATACACTTTGTAATTTATTTACTTATATAATTTATTACAAACAATTTGTAATAACTTTATATTCAAGTGAATTCGTTTTACAAATAAATACTCGCGCCCGTAAACCAGAGGTGTAGGCAGTGAATTTGTATACACTTTGTAATTTAATTACTTATGTAACTTATTACATACAATTTGTAGTCACTTTATATTAAAGTGAATTTGTTATGCAAAAGCACTCTCACTCGAAACCCAGAGGTGTAGGCAGTGAATTTGTATACACTTTTTTATTTATTTACTAATGTAATTTATTACATACAATTTGTAATCACTTTATATTAAAGTGAATTTGTTATACAAATAAGCACTCACGCCGCAAACCAGAGGTGCTATAGGCAGAGGCAGTGAATTTGTGTACACTTTGTAATTTATTACATAAAATTTGTTATTATACTTTATATTAAAGTGAATTTGTATACTTAGGAAAGTGCAAGTAGCATATTATTTTATTTGATAAGTATTGTCAAAGCTTCATAGTTTAAGATAAACACTAACAAAATACAATTGCTTCTAAGTATTTACATAAGCTTTATATTTCTTTTTTATATATGCCCATATTTTTTGAAAACTTTGTTTAACTTATTTTTTTATATTTTAGTGATTTGTGTACTTAGTAAAAATAGTTGATCAATATTTTTTTAAGTAATTAGTTAAAATGATGTTTCAATCTTTAAACTGGAATATAAAACTTATACAAAGACAATGTCTTTGTAAGTTAGTGTTTTTATATTTTTGTTCTTACTCTACTTATTATAGTTTGTTTTTTTGTTGTTCTTATTTTTATTAAGTTTAAGTGATTTTGTTTAACATTATTATATGAGCACCTAAAGAATTGAAAAAAAAATATTAAACCGCCTTTTATTTTGATCTCTCGCATATTTTTTGTATTTTACAAGAGATCTAATTAATGAGTACAGTGAGTATATCTTAATTTCAATATTAAATGTCTTACAAGTCAACTGGTGATTTAGCGTTAGTTCTTATTTTTTAAAAAAACTTAGGAGAATGCTCCCGCTTTGTGTCCTATAAATTTACTACCTATACCCCTAATAGTAAAGTCATAAAATGACGGTCACGTACAGGTCGACGCATCGTAGGTAGGCCCACCATAAGATGGAATTATATATGAAAGTAAATTACCATTATCTCCGACTATACCATCTTCAAACAAAAACTAAGTATAAACTGTACGATATAAAGATAATAAAACTTTAATCGCATCTAAAGACCCGTCTTGATATTTAAAAAAAGCTTTAACACAATTTCTTAAAAGAGCCGTATATTAATTTTCGTAACTCTATCGTTAAATATTAGTACCTGCAATTGCAGGAATATGATAGGTCATTGAATTAATCGGAACACCTAATTAGTTGTAATTTATTTCTTAATATATTATTAGAATGCTATATAGTATACATAAAATATACTTAAAAAACCTAGATTTTCACAACAAGGTATTGAAGTAATATGATAGGTCATTGAATTAATCGGAACACCTAATTAGGTGTTCCGATTAATTCTTACTAGGTTTTTGAAGTATATATTATGTATACTATATAGCATTCTAATAATATACTAAGAAATAAATTGCATCTCTTTGGTTTTACAGCATAATTTATTAGAATAAGGAGGTTTTATTTTATAACGTCGTAACAGGCTCAAAGCAAATATTTTATCTGTTATACAATGTTTAACGTAGACAGCTGGAAATATTATTGTTTTTATTGTCTGTTGATAAATTGTTTCCAAAAAGTTGTAAGCAAGAAACCTCATGCTCAAGAACAACAGGCTGTTTGGCGACTCGAATGTGCATTAGGTGTCATATCTGAACCGGAGTGTCCTGTGGACGGAGGTTGGTCCCCTTGGTCTTCGTGGTCAAATTGTCACGGAACATGTGATGATGTGGGATACCGCAAAAGGACAAGAGAATGCAATAATCCACCAACTTCCAGAGAAGGCGTACCATGCAGTGGTCCCGACGAACAAATCGAGTCTTGTTATTTAACAAACTGTGTAGTGGACGATTTCCGCAAATGTTTAGACGGGGATTCCATCAGAACCGATGCAATGCGCCAATTACAAACAGTTCCAACAGTAATGGAACAATGCCTTCAAGTTGAATGTACATTTAATGATATTGAAAATGCTTTAGCAGATGATAATACGTGGCAGTTAAACCCCGAAATTATATGGAATGCCCTTCAATGTGTCAAACATAATGTAGGGTGTCCCGTAGCAGGAGAATGGGGTCCATGGGCGTCGTGGTCACCATGCGGCGCACTTTGTGGAAAAGGTTTCCACTGGAGAATAAGGAGATGCGATACTCCGCCGCCATCTGATGATCGTCTAATATGTCTTGGAAATCCTCTGCAATTTGAAGACTGTGAAGGGGATCAATGTGCTATCGATGAGATTTACACCGTAGAAAACACTGGAGGCAATTGGAGTAAATGGGGAGAGTGGTCGGCGTGTTCAGAAAATTGTGGAATCGGTGTAAGACGTAGAAGAAGGATATGCATTGAGAAACAAAAACCGCACATATCTGCTAGATGGGGTACTCATTGTAGGGGTCAACATGCTCAAATGGAAGTTTGCAAAAACAAACAATGCTTACTAAATGGTGGGTGGTCAGGATGGGGTATATGGGGACCTTGTTCACAAACTTGTGGAGCAGGTAGGCGTTTCAGAACTCGATCCTGTACCAGGCCAATGCCATCTGGAGGTTCGATTTGTATAGGTCCTAAATTTGAGGAAGGTCCTTGTCATCTGATGCCTTGCGATGTGTTTTCACACGTCGTTGCTTTATTTAACGGCGATTCTTTTTTACAGTATGATTTTCTGCAGAAACGGTCAACATTATTTCATTCTTTTATTCGCTTCATGCCTCTTTCTCCTCATGGCTCGCTAATAAGACGTGGAGATATATCTCATCCCCTGATAAGACTCAGCCTACAAAAATGGTATATTTGTTTGGATGCTAGAGGATTGTCACAGTCATGCAGCCCCCTTCGCATTTGTTCGACTTTTGTTCTGGAACCAGCCGCTTGGCACACAGCTATGATTACTGTCAACAAAGAAAGTATTTCGCTTAGAATAAATGACGCCCAAATACCCATACATGGAATGTTCCCTTGTGATCCGGAGTTAACAGATGATATGACGTTTATTACAGTTGGTGAAAAATTTCACGGAGTGATCCAAGAACTAATTGTGAATTTTATTCCGTTAGACATGATGATCAATCGTAATCGCTTGACTAGGTCCGATTTCGTCCCCACTTCCGCCTCAAACATAGCTTATGAAAAAGCAAATATAGAGGAAGCCTTTCTTTATCTTGAAAACGATCAATACTTAAGATTGCCTTGTTTCGATGATCAGAATGAATGGAATTTGCAATTAACTCTGAAACCTAAAAAAGACGTTGGAATTATACTTTTTCTTCCAGGAATCCAGGACGATGATTGGCTTTGTATGGCTTTAACTAATACGAGATTAAAAATGAAGTTATCTTTACGTGGCTTTCGTACGGAGACCACGAGTTCAACGGAATGTTTACCTGACCAATGGTTAGATATTATGTTATCTAAGCAAAGTGAAAGCGGGACGATTGAAACCACTATTAATGCGGCGGAACGGCTCCATGTCTTGCTGACAATCGCAACAATTAACAAAAGGCATAGCAGTCACCCATTTTTCTCGATACGGCCAAATCAAAACAAGTCAGCTTTAAAGCAAAATAATACTTTAAGCAATGCTGTAAATGGCACTACGCATGTTCTATGTTACGATGAATTTTTTATCGGGAATATACCGCTTGAATATAAAAATATAAACACCGAAGAACTTACGTCTTATTCAGGGATAATAGCGTCTTTAAAAATGAATAACAAATTTATAGATCTTCATAGTTTTGGTGTGGAACGTATTAAAGATAATAAAATTCAGTTATCTTCGAGAACATCGAGTATATCTGGTTTTTATTATGAGACCAGTTGGGGGATAAGTAATAGTTTGAATCTGACATGTCTACACGCCAGAACAAAACGATCACCTAACAAAGCCTGGTGGTTTTATTTGGATAATGCTATTAACAGTATTTTAGAGAAAAACTCTGCGAAGGCCGTCGATGACGGTAAGGTACTAAGACTTATTGCTACAGCCCAAAACTACCACAGAGGTTTCTACACTTGCCGTGCGCATACAAAGAAGCGGACATGCAATATTGTGACATATGGTGTTATAGGTGAACTTCAATATAAGCTAGCGGAGCCGGACTCTACTACAATAATAGCAATTTTCACTACAATATTATTGGTGATCGGGACGCTGGCGTGGTTGATTATAGAAGGTATAAATGATTTGCGTAATGGATACGGCTTCTTTCGAGATGCTCATTTGTCACCGGAAGAAGAAGCCGCGGCAGTTTGTAATTACATAGACCAAAATCTTCATTTATATGGATCAAGGAGCGCTGCTGATATCGCTAAAGCTAGGGCAAGACGAAAAGGCAAGTATTTAGGCGGCCGATCGAGCTATGCAGCGCAAGAACCTCAAGGCAGAATACAGATTGAAAAAAATTTATCAAAGGCTGGAGACTATCCGTCGAGTGAACCCGAAGAACTACCGGCTTTACCCGAAGTGAAAAGTTTTGTCGCGAATGCAATTCACAACGTATATAGGTGTGAGCCCTCATATATAACTTCACCCAAACTCGCTTCTAATAATACTGCGCCTTCCCAACCATTATCTTCATCGTTACACAGCTCACCAAGAGTGTTTTCTCCCAATTTATTGATAAGTAATACACAAAGTCCTTGCGCCGATAAAGACGAGACACGAAAAAGACGCGGGTATCTTAATGAGGCGATTGATGATAAAATTAATACCTCATCGCCGGAAACATCGCCATGTAAATCTCCGGCCCACAAAATCTTAAATAAATTTTACACGTTGAAGCGTAGTGATGACTGAATGATTCAAACTTTTGGAGAATTTTCATGACAATTTAATAAATTTTGAGTCTATACAGTGTTCTCCCATAACAGAGAGAGAGAGAGAGAGAAAAATTCAACTGCAAATCTTACTTGCACCAGTATCTTGGATCAAATACACTATTGAGAAAATACGATTCCAAACACGTGTATTACTGTTGCAAACATTTAAAATTGACTTCGATGAATATTAATGGATATAGCATAGTATAGCAATACTGTCAATCTTAACAAATACATATATTAAATTTGTTTCCTATCAAAAATATAACTTCCTTAAAAGGGATTAAGTGGACTAATGACTTGGCAAATTCTAACTGCAACCAAGATGATTTACTGATTTAGATTTACTGCAAATTTGTAATAAAATAAATTGTTCTTTTCGAGTCATTCTTGCTATAATTTATCTTCAGAGTTATAGAGGCTATACGAGTAAGCGCACGCTCTTCGAACATTCACAATATTCACCAAATTAGATTTATAATAATATAAGAAGTTTCTCCTAGTTTTTTTAATAACATATTAACTTATAGTGACAAAAATACATAATTGGTTTCAAGTTACTAAATAAGAATAGAGCGCCAATTGCCTAACAGTTAAGGGTACGAACATCCGAACATAGGGTCGTGGGTTCTAATCCTCCATTCAACTATTGTCGTGAACCATATCTTAGCACAAGCTTAACCTTAGTTGGAATGGTTAAAGAAATATTAGTAAATTATTTCAATAATCTACTAATATAGTATACAATAATTATTGTTATTACATTATAAGGGTCTAGTGGGGAGCGTGTTTAAAAATGAAACCACATGAGACTTTAGAAAGTATAAGATTACATTTATATTTCAGATTCAATCAGGTACATATTGCATACATAAAACAACATAGTATTTTAACGATCAATTTGTCAATAATTTTTAAATGCTAAGCGCTAAGCCATACTACCTAGATTAGATATTGTGCGAAGGCTACAACGTGTATACGATTTGTATACAATCAGTGGCGGATTTGCCCTAAGGCCCATGAGGCCCGGGCCTAGGGCGGCCAATTGTGACAAAAAATTCACTAATCATAATAAGAAATAACTTAAAATACGTAAATATTCTAAAGGCTCGCGCACAATATGGTGGGCCGCACTGCACCGTATCAATACAACAATAATCTTCCTAAATCACTTTTGTACTTACTAAATGTCCTGGGGGGCCCTAGGGCGGCCAAGACTGCAAATCCGCCACTGTATACAATTCTCATTAATAATACATTTGTTTCTTATTCAATCACATGAATTATTAATTTTTCTATAATATTTGTACTAAACTATGCTGGCAACTTCATTTAAATGAACGTTAAATTGGCCGCGAATAATGTCTGAATTTAGCTCTCGAAACTAGAGACTATAGACTAGAGCCAAAAATAGTGACACATAAAGAGGTTATGCAACTATTCTTCTAACTTCAGGCAAGAAGGTTCGAGCCAAGTACATTAATATTTGTCTTTTTTAAATGCTATACAATTAAATAAAATTGTCTAAATACAATTCATAAGGTATTAATCAAAATATGTATAAATAATAAAAAAATAAATAAATTTTACCTATTTTGAGGAACATGTATCAATCATTATTATATATGTATATTTGTGCATAAATTTTTCTAGTCGCCTCTGTACTCTAGCGGCATGAATACCTGTTAATGTCGATTCCCAGCCAAAATCAAATATGTTACAAAAATATAAACTAATATGGCATTTGTTGATAAGCCCACACCTATCACAAATCTAATGAGCTAATCCTAGTTTAAATACTTTGTATTGCCATTTACTTACAAGACGAAGATTTAGTAGCGATTATTGTAAAACAATACACAATTTAGCTATCTCAGCTTGGGATGAACTTAAAATTGAATGAGTAAAACATATAGGCATTCAACCGCTAGGCAAGTGGGTCGTCCAATGAAAAGTTAGAATCCCGTTATTCCAATACCAGCCACGTATTCTAGATCTACTCATTGATTTTTAAATGAATAATTGATTTCATCACAAAGACGTCGTCACAAGTCGTTGGGGCATCGCTCGTTTCGTCTTAAATTCAAATTGATATTCAATTATCATCCTCATTAAGAACAGCTGCAACATTAGGCCCCTTTAGCAGTTTTATTTGCGATTGAAAGATTATTATTACAAGCTCATTTATTTACTGCTAATCTTGATGTCGCTTCAAGGTTACAACATTCTTATAATTTAGAAGATTCAATTGGTTTTATTCTGTAACAAGAATATATTTTAATGTTAAAAAGACGCCATGATAAGAGTGATGACTAAGCTAATGCACACATTCTGTTTTAATTTGTCATTTAATAATCGTATTGCTTTTTAAAGTAAAATGGTAAGTGTGTTATCGTTTAGCCACTGATATGCCTATAAAGGCATATCAGTGGCAGGCATAACGACGACATTGATCTGATGGTAAATACACATCACAATATGTAGCACGCAGTACCAACATTTATTGCAGCCAGCATTGTCTAGGCGTTTACTAAAAAAAGAGAAAAAAAAAAACATTCTCATTTGCTAGACCATAGAGCACTTTCAACTAGACTGTGTCATTTGTTTGGCAGAAATTTGCATTTTAGCAATACCCACTCAAAGTATGATTTAAATAACTAGATATAGAAGAATTGTTTTATTTACCATATATTATAACTTGTGTAATAATTATATGTTAATTACATTTTTCCTTTTAATTGGCGATGCGTACTCTTATTATTTGCTGCATATTGTTTGCGTACAAAAATACTAATTAAAGGAACTAATGCAAAATGTTTCATTATATTACTACATTTTATGGTATATTCATTCCTACATTTCATTATCACCATGTATATATATAAATATATACAAACATGGTGATAATCTCACCATTTGCATTTACACCAGACCTAATCGAGATTTACTTACCATCACAGTTATATTATAATAATAGGAATGTAGTTGCAATTGAAATTTATAGTTATATCAATAAACTATATTTTATCCTAATATAGATTAGAAGCGTGATTTTATAGAAAAATAATTTATACTTACTAATTATCGAAAATATTTTAAATGTTTATTATATAAAATTTATAATATAATACTTTGCATTTCTATTTGCATTTTTTGGATGACCCTTTTGTATTTAATCCTTTTGTACAACGGAGTTTTATCGAGCAATTTGTTTGATAGAACAATGCAGTTGCCAATACCCCGCCGCTCAGGAGTGCGGATATTATGAAGTTAAACATAAGCTTTATATCTGAAGAATCGACGTACACAGTGAACAGGCGCGCTGGAAAATACAATGATTTGTATTAAATAGTTAACACAATTCGCTTCTAAGCAGCTGCTCTACATTCCTTTTAATAAAAAAACACAATGATCATTTAAATGTATTTTGAAGATATCAATAAGTTTGTGTGTCATCATTGTAAACCCCAATCGCCCTTTGCCTTCACCTAATATTATAAATCAGAAGAATTTGTTTGTTTGTAATGGGTAAACACTGAAATAACTAAGCTAATTTTAATTCTTCCACTATTAGAGATCATTATTTATAAGAAGTAATATTTGTTATTGTCAATGGTGCTTTTTGCTTTATTCTATGTACTTACACAAATTTGTAGATAAGGAGATGATCCATGTTGCTAATGCAACATCATCAGCATTACCTGCTTTAAGCATTCCATAAATATATGACACTTTGGCAAACCCACTGAGGGGTGTACAGAATGGCTGAAATGCATAAAAATAAAAATGTATAAGCTGAATATACTATGGACAAATGGTATACTATAGACTATAGTGACATGGAAAAAGAATCCATTATATTATATTAAGTAGATACTAATTCCAGTTTTAAAATATATTACCCCATGCTATTTTCAAATGCATACTAAAATATGAATATATTTGAGCAAAGTTTATTCAGTTTTATAGGTTAAAATCTGCAGTAAGTATACTCATAGTATACAATAGCAACAGTCAAATCTATAAACAAGATTTTATATAGACTAGCTTTTGATTGAGAAACAATGCATTTTTAGAGGAAGCGGAAGGTTCAGTAAGATCATATTTTAAAGACAAGCAAATTTTTAATTTATCAATCAAACTATATCAGATCAGATATATAAAATCAAGCAGCAGATGTAATTAACCAAAAAGATAATGCCTTTGGCTTGATAAATGAAATACACAAAAGAAGAGTTCAATACTGACACTTACCACCATGAAGCACAATAGTTCTTTTGGCAAATAGTCTATGGCAAATCCTAATACAGTTAAGAAGTAAATAAGTGTTGACAATGGCACCACACATGAATCTAACAAGTTTTGATATTTCAATACGTAGTATAATAAGATATACATTTGTATTAATATGATTGGGTACTCCATATAAGTCATAATGCTGTAATTATTTGTAAAATTATACAGAGTCACTACAGTGAACCTGAAATAGAGTAAAACAGACAATTAATTATTATGCCACCATACCATATCACCACTAACATGGTTGATAAATAAATGGCCATGTTACTTTGCATAATTGTAATGAGGATCAACGAACAAAGATTTGAATTGCTTCATTCAAATGCACAGTATATAACTGTATTCTTAATCAGTCCAGGTTCTTAACAGTCTATTAGACCAGGGGATATGCCATAGGCATGTTTGCTTATCAAGCTAGAGTGCGAAACCCTGTCAAATGTCTAAGATATTGAGGGAGACAGCAATTACATTCTGATTATATTTATTATATCATATTTATGTGATATTCAGTCACTACACATAAACATCCGAAGATCATCATAATCAAAAGAGATCTAAGCTAATGGCTATTTAAAACTAATAAAGTTTAAAAGTTTTTAAAGGTTAAAGCATTATATGGCTTGGATAGACTTTACATTAGTACCAGTAAGTAATAGTCAAATCTGGGACTGTTAAAGATTTACATGTAATCAAATAAGCACCACTGCCTTGTAGCCTCAGCTAGGAATGTTCACACATATTATTTCTTTAATTTTATATATTCATCGACCTTAACAAGTCCACTGCTGAACATAGACCTCAAATGGTAAATGGTGGAAACCACATAGATTATATAAATTGTTGAAGGCTTCCCTGTCCATCTATTAGTCACTTTTTATAACAACCCAATAATAATAGGAATGTAGGTAGGTATGCTATTCTACATAGTAACACCGAGGCATCATACATGGATATTCTTAATACTTAAATGTTAGTTGTAGAAAATGTTAATAACGATAATAATGTAACAACTGTAAAAAACATTGAATTATTACACAATACTATCAGTACAAACCCTGCAATTTCCAGTGCCATAGCTTGAACATATATACTGCATGCTGACTTCGTCCTCCGCACATTTAATATCTGAGGCACTTTCAAAAAAAGACATGATAGTATTGTTAAGGTGCTAAGAGTGTTTGCTATGAATTTCCCAAAATCGTCTTCCATGATGTTTTGATTTTAAATACTGAAGAAATATTTTTTGATAACTCGTATCAGGAGCCAGCAACGCTCTTTCGTTGAGAACTTGGCAGGGTTCTTTAAATTACACCGGTAATTGTACCAACAAATTGTTAACAAGGTCAAAGAGATAAAAATAAAGTATTGAAATTTACACCGCCAAGAATCTTAAAGACAGTAAGATATTGACAAAACATAATAGTCTTTCAGTCTAACCACATAATTTAATTTAAAAACAAATATAAAAAATAAGCATATTAAATTTGTAAAATTCAAAAACATAAATTTCTTTAAGTCAATATCAAGTCAAAATCGATTAAAACTTAGATAAAGAATTATATACATCTGACAGTACACCCATAAGGGACAGATAATAATGTATGAAAATATCAATGTTGTCAGGTTATGAAAAAATCTCCTCAGTAATAATAATTATTTTCATTCGATGTAAATAAAAATGTATCTATTGGAATATACAGTGTTCGCAAATGATGTGTGTAACAGAAGACCACAGTTTCTACAACTTCGCATCAAGTGGTCGCAGCTGTAACTTTACTTGCTCCGTGTTCGCTTCAAGTTCTTACCAAAATAGGGACTGAGGAAACAAATAACAGTATTTTTTAATAATGTATATTTAGATATTTTTACAGATAGCTTTAATGAAAAGAACATAATGTTGATTGTTGGAAAAATAGTCGTTATTATTAATATGTATGTGTATGTTATTATAATATGATAATTAAACAAATTAAGACCAATACATTCTTTTCGTACGCCTGTAAAAGGAAATGTATTTAGCCCCGCCTTATGCATGACTTCGGTGTCTTCAACGCTCATTGCAGGGCTTGAGAGTCCATCCGGACAACGCGAGAACATATCCAAGTATGTCAGTTTTCAGTTTTGCCGCCCTGAGTAACAAATCCATATTTCTAATTCAATATTTAATTTTAATAGCAGAGGACAACACACTCTATAAGTATACACAATATTCGACGTTTATTTTAAGTATATAAATTTTGTTTATTTGAATTTATTAGGTCTTACCACATAATTAAGGTAATTTTCCAGTATCACATATGGTATCCCTAAAAATTCTATAATCCGACCAAATTCAAAAACAGTAAAAATGGCGGACAAGCTTGGTGAAAGGCAATTTAACGTTACTATCTAATTTGCTTGATTAATACTACTTATTAAGTGATAACAAATAAGATAACATTTTTTTTGTTCTGACTGTTTTGTCACCATGTAGCACGTAATAATATGATTTATTGTCATTTTTTATACAAATAAACGATTAATTGAACTGGCAATCGTACTGGAAATCGTACGAATGAGAGGTTATATTTTCTGATTCTGAACTTTGTTGTCGGTATATACATATATGGTTATATATATATATATATAT
>DWTW01000703.1:0-14962 GCA_018246275.1 Papilio slateri | reverse complement strand
GGTTGTGGTATTTCACCGGTCGAGCGGGCCATTCGTGCAGCAGCTAATGCTGCTGCGGACTCTACCACTATTAATAGTGGACTGATATAGACTGATGATGATTATTTGGTGTAAAAAATCGGCGCTATGTTTGTCCTTTTTTTGTTATAATGAATAAACTAGTCCTCTGCCCCACCTGTTATGGCGATGTGCTCGTGGGACTAGTTTTGCGGTAGCTTATCACTCTTCCCTGCGTTAGCTATTAACTCTTCTCTTGAAGGTAACCGAAAAAACTCCCGGCAAGTTGTTGTAATCCTTTGTTTGTACCCTGTTCGTTCAGTAAACAAAGATTCAGATTGCTTCATTCGAACTCGAAACATATCAACAACGAAAATATACAGTAAAGAAAAATACTGTAATAGTTATTAGTCTAAGCTCTAAGCGAACGATGGTAAATTGGGAATGAGGAAATTAAATCATGTAATTCTAACACAAGCTCA
The DNA here is from genome assembly GCA_018246275.1 of Papilio slateri. Lineage (NCBI taxonomy): Eukaryota > Metazoa > Arthropoda > Insecta > Lepidoptera > Papilionidae > Papilio > Papilio slateri. The sequence continues at coordinate 14,483 of DWTW01000703.1, read as the reverse complement.
CCAAACTGTTGTAGCTTGTAAAACACTAGCTACTTTATGATTTATTTTTTTACTTTAATAATCTTGAGCACAGATAATATTAGTTAGATTCTTTCCTTGACAACCTTTAACTGACTTCTTGTTATATCTAAATCCGCCACTCTGACCACTAATTACACTCTCCATCGTCACCAGCACATCCCTCTTTCGTACAACTAAGTCAAGCCCCACAAAATGGACGCCGCCAACGCTGGAATGAGGTCAACAAATAATCTGCCCTGCGCCATGCATATTATATTAGAAAACAAGCCGCGAGACGACATTTCAAGCAGACTGATAATTCAACCATCACCCAGTAAGTATCTAATTGCAGTAACTAGTTTTCGGGGTAACTTTTGTAAGCTGACACCACCCCTCTGAAATATCGTACATAGCCGTTAAATACGAGACTGCTTGTGGATTTATAGTCATCCTTCGAATTTGTAGCAGTTAGTGCGATTACTTATCGTACTGAATAAAGTATGAATGAAACTTTGATAATGCGTAACTAGTCTTAGTTTGCTTTAGAGAGATTGACATAAATCAGGAATAGTTTCATATTAATTATTGCCTGTGTTTCAGTTAGTTTAATTACAGTAATCCTATTACAAATGTAATAAAATACCGTAATAATACCTATTATCGACTAGGTAGCTTTGAAGGCATCGGTCATGCCTTCAAAGCTAGGTAGCTTTGAAGAAATCGGTAGACATCAAGTGTCACATTGTGTTGATTAGTTCACTGTCCCGATTTCGTTATTTTTGCATCGCAGGATTTTAATTGGTAGTTTATGTTGATAGGATTTTTGATATTGAATACTAAACTTATTTCCTGTAATACGCAAGCATTATACGCTACTATGATGAATTAAAATATAATTTTCAACTACAGATTCGTAACACGATAAACTAAAGAAATATTTTACTCCCGCAACTAAGAGGGATGGGGAGATGTTACGGACGTGGCATTTGCAGATTCTGGCACACCGCCATGATCATGACCATTATATCACGCGTATTTCTCTTTGTTTATTAAAAACTATTCTCTAATATTTTCAGGTATTCAAAAAGATCACTGCCAATCGAAATCCTTTCAAATCGACAGTACGAAGTCGCTTCAAGCTTCAACAGGCTTACAGACATACCATGATAGAATAATCGATGCCTATCAGGTGACATTATTTTATTTTCGAATTTTCTACTAGCCACTAAACAGTGATGTATGAACAACCTAACCTAACCTAACAAATCCGAACTGTTAGGTTAGGTCATTGTACACTATTACTGGCATCTGGCTCTCCAAACGGATGTTTGTTCATATTCGTGGAATGATGCCATCAGTAAATCTTATAAGAACAAAAGAAGTCTTCGGAGAAATATCCGTAGTGGTTCTACCTCGCAAAGATAAATTAGGGTATCTAACGGAATACTAATGTAAATAATGCTTGCTTACAGGTCACACCTTGTAACGTCCTTACCGCATCACCTTCCGCCTCTCCCAAAGAGTTCCCTGAGTTGGAATCCAAACCATGTAACTTTCCTTTTGTATTATTTTTAATTATTAATCAGTGTAATTATTGAACAACAAATACATAAAAATAAGCGCCAATAGCCTAATGGTTAAGGGTGCGGACCACCGAACATGAGGTCGTGGGTTTGAATCCGCCATTCGACTATTGTCGTGAACCATATCCTAACTCAAGCTGAAATTTAGTTGGAATGGTTAAAGAGATATTAGTAAATTAATTCGAAAATCTACTAATATTTTAAATTTAAAAAAAAACAAATGACGTAGTTTTCAAAAAAATCAAATAACTGAATCTATACGTCCATCGTGTCACAATTGATTATTTAATGTTTTTCTTACCAATCGTGTCATGTAGATTTGACAGTAGTACGCCATTATGAAACCATTGCTGTCAAACATGCTGTCAAGCATTAAGATAACAGAATAGAGTACAGATTTTTAATAGACGTATACCTATATATCATTAATAATTTTTCAACATTCAGGTTCGTTCCGTAAAACTCGAGTAAGTCAAGTGGCGGACACATTCGCACAGTCTCTGCGAAAGTTTCCACGAGCTCTGCCGGAGTTTGCGCGCTCCTCTGAGGTCATAGAGAGGCTACTGTCAGCCACGCTGGCCAAGCGACGTTAGTATTGTTTGACGGTCAAATTTAGTCAAATATTCATTAATTATAAAAATACCGGGGTAATAGGCAAGATGGGTTTAGTGGTCCTTATATCGCTCGTGCGAGCGCGGGTCATGTTTAAGTACGTATTTGTTAGATTTATGCTCGACAACGGACGGTGGGCCATAAATATAAGATCGGTATGGTGTATAAAACACCCTGCACTCATAATGACGGCTAAAAAAAACCTTGTTGATAAACTAAATATAATTTTGTTTCGTACTTTAGTCAGTAAATCAAAAAAGGGTCATTCAATGAGACGTAACAAGAAGACCAAGTGCCACCATGAGGTCCCCTTCCACAAGAAACAGTCGTACCCACGGCGCAAGAGAGTCTCCTGCGATTGCAGCGAATACGCTGCACAAGTCGCCATGCACGCACAGCCGACCACCTCAGCTATGTCCAGTTTGAATAGACCACTTACGGATTTGGGGTTGAGGTAACCATTACTACAGTATCTTCTTTATACCACTAAGTAACGACACTATCAGAATGGCGCATGGCTGTGGTACCTAAGATTTAACGAAAATTACAGAGACACCAGACCTATCCCTTTGAACTTCTTCCCTTGTCTAATAATGAGTTTTGTTTAATGGTCGTTTGTAAGGGGCGTATTACTGGAGATTGTCAATTCGTTGTAATAACAGAGAGATATCGCCGCGCGTGCAGCGCATGGGGCGTGGCGCGGAGGTGCGCTATCTCAACGACGTGAGGAAGTGCATCCGCGACGCCATCCGACACGTGTGGGACGACGACGCCATGGTTAGTTCTTTATAAGACGTAATCACGTCAAAAATATTTTATTTTTAAATTACTGTTAACATGTAGTATAATTTTGATCGTCAAACCCATCGTTGTCTGTCGACTTAAACGTATTAAAACGGGTCAATTTAATAGATCACACTACAAAATTCAACGTAACCTTGTTACGGAGGGCACGCAATATTAACTACACAATTGCTTATTTTTCAGCTAAAAATACATATTGATTATGGCAATAGCAAAAGAAGGCAATTTTACGATTTACTTTAGTAATAAACCGTTCTAAACATTTTTTGTTATGAATAATTGAACATAGTTATAAGGTTTCGTTCATGAACCCTTTTTCTATTTCACCACAGGGGGTGTTACCCACGAAATCAAGAATGATCGAAGATCGATCAATCAATAAGTTAAATTGAATTCAATAATTACTTGTTAAGGAATATTTTTAATCATAAATTAATAAACACAATGTTATTATAATAAAACATATTATTCTTTTAATAAACTAAAAAGCACTAGGTATAATTCTAATAGTTGAACTGAATAAATGCAATTTTTTGTTAAATTTTGTACAAACAATTCACAGATGGTTGAAGTCCGATTCATTAAATTTAATTGACGTTTTCAAGCAGGTCACCTCACTATGAAGCCAAGACTGACAGATGTCAAATGTGATCTATTAAATTGGCCCCACTATAGTTTTCTTTACTTATGTTACGTTTATTACATACTGATACGTGATGTATTTTTACTTTCGTATGTGAAGAAAAATTAATTTACTCTCCTTGGAGAAAAATATTTTCACTCCAATTAATTATGAAAATGTATAGGATCTTATATGCAACTTCTCCAGGTTTGTCCGGAAATCGAGCGCCGGTTCGCACAGCACCAGAAGGAATACCACAGACCTAATAATGATATGGTAAAACATTAATCCTATTAAATAAGCTATCAAATAAATTATTATTTTACAACATATGTTGCATGCATGGGCCGGCTCGACCGGTGAAATACCACGACCTCCCAGAAGACAGGCGTGAAGTAAAAGTATGCTTTTGCCTTTCATCTGGTCAATGAGGTCTTGGAGACCTAATCCTAGTTCTTTCCCTTTACATCTTATTCTAATAAAACAGGATAAGAAGGGAGAGAAATGGATGGGGAAAGGAAATATCCGTCCTTCCTTCTATTTATCTCCTCTGTCTATTAAAGGTAGGCAACGTATCTGCGAATCGTTGTAGATGCCTATGGGTCACTTAATATTGGGTGAACCATTTGCTCACTTGCCACCTTCTTATATAATGAAATAATTATTATAAATAAATTATTCAAATAAGAAATGTAAAAAATATCTAATGAAAAATTCTTTCAATATAAAGGCAAAATGTATAAGTAACGTATTTATTTTCAGGCTTGCGACACCTTTTGTATCGATGCAAAAAGTTAGTATATTAAAATATTCAACATTACGAACAGATAATGAACCAAACCGCATTTTCTGTGTAAAAAGAACGAGTTTAACAATCAATTACAAACATTAATTCTTCGTAGCCACTAGGATAACAACACACTAAAGTAATTTGTTATTATTTTAAGCTAGAATCTGGCAATATATAAATCTCACCAGAAGTTATGTACGTGTAGGTTTATTCTTTGATGCGTTTCTACATTCTACACTAATATTTTGATTTTTATAGCTCATATATTCACAAAAGAGGAATATTAAATATTTCTATTGCTCAATTATTTTACTTAGTGAATTACAATTATGGTTACTCGGTGAGTTAATTTTTTTGTTCTTTGAAATTCATTTTACTTCTTATTTTTAGATCATCCGAACAAAGTAAAAAACCAGACAGAGTCAGAGGTAACGGCTATGTAGTATTGACTTTTAAAACATTTAGTTTCGTTTTGGATTTTTAGTGAGTAATAATAGTTTTAAAACAACATCTGTTATTTACCTAGCTATAATCTAAATATTTTTTTGTGACTGGCATGTCACTGTTAGTCTGAAGGAGACTTTTACAGATTTACCGGGCTTGAGGTGGCCGAGCGTACAGGGCACTCAACCTAAACCTCTTTAAACGTACTCATACAAGGAACCATCTATTAAGTACGATGATGACGTGATGAATGATGATAATCATTCAGTCATTTGGGTTTTGTAGTTTTTTAAATCAATTATTGCTTGTTATGACTTTATTATACGAAAGTATTTGATTATAATATTATGCATTCCTATAATACTTACTCTATTGAAGTCAGCGGTGGGTAAAGTATATCCAAGTAACCAAATGTAATATTTAGCATTCGGATTACAGGCGAAATGTCCTGCTCTCTGAAGTACAACGAGTTCGTGACAGCCTATAACAAGTAAAATTACTTTTGATGACTAAAATTATGAAATGTACAGTCGCGCTAAAAAACCGTTTGTCATCTTAAAGTCGACATTTGCTTGCACCAGGGACTGACACACACTGACAATATAACATATTTGATTCGAACTTTGTAATGACTAAGCGATTAAAAAGGTTTTTACCAGATTGAACCTTGTTGTCATATAAAGTAAGTATAATTTTACATACAGCTGTCTGCTTAGTGCTTTAGTTTCTAAAGGCACTAAGTGTTTAAGACTTGATAAAGGAATGAATTTGAAAATGACGAACAGTTTTCGAACCCCGACTGTACCTTTTTTCAAGGAAAAGTATTTTTTTACTGGTATATTCTACAGGCGCTATAAATGTATTTTAAAAAACGGATTAAAATATCTGCTATGCTCTGTCATGGTGAAAATTTACGAGTGACCTGATCACGGTTTTACTTTAGTTATTTTTCTACAAAGTCATATTAGAGTATAAAAATAAAGCGCCAATAGCCTTATGGTTAATGGTGCGGACTAACGAACATTAGGTTGAAAGTTCGAATACGCCAGTCGACTATTGCCGTGAACCATGTTGTAGCACAACCTGAAGCGTAGTTTGAATGGTTAAAAAAAATATTAGCAAATTATTTCAAAAGTCTACGAAAGTTTTAAATTAAAAAAATAATAATATCATACTTACAACAGATGTATTACGATCATAGTTTCCTATCCATCTGTCGACTACGATATATTTGTATCTGGAACAATATTTAATTAAGAATTTTGTGCACGTTGATCTAAATCACCTGTAGTCAGGGTTTTAGGGATTTTGTTCGTATGCATCTCGCAAACAAAATCCCTACTATATTTGTTTTCTTCCTGCCCTATTCCCACTTTTTATGGGATCGGCAAATAATAGGCGGTGTAATAGGTTTTAGCTATAGTTTTTTTGCTGCCGCCCTGCCAGACGCCGAACCCTCCTTGGCCATCCAACCCTCCTCGTACGTTTCCTACTACATTGAATACAGAATATGTTTAAGACAGCAACATTAAAAAAAATGAAGTCGGTTCAGACAAAATATCCAAACGACGTGTGTATAAAACCGAGTTAAAAATATAGATTGCTTCTTATATGAAATTGAATTCTTCACATATCCAAGAGCAATTAATACTACGAGCATTTAGGTTACCTTAGTTCCGCTGAACATCAAAATACATTTTATTATAAAACAGATAAATGATGTTTGAAACTACCTAATATTATGTATTTCAGACACGACGTGTAAGACCATAGAAGACGTCCTCGTCACTACTGGCACACCGTGCACTGCCTGTCTGCTGGTCACAACACTGGGACTGACGTTCTTAACGCGTGGCGACATCTAAAACAAGGACAATAAATGCCATTAATTTCGTTTATTTTAAAAATGACTTATTCAGTGACCTATAAAATAACATAAAGTCTAAATTTCTGATATCTACAAATCACGACGTAAATCAGTCCTTTCGGGAACCCTCAAATCGGAATGCTAAACTGCGCTGTGAGTAAACGACGAAGTCAAGGTTCCCACTCGAGGGCATTTCTGCCAGATTACTTCGTAGACAATCTGAACAAGCATCATAAGATCTTGTTCGCCTCCCCATCCTGTAAAGTAACTAATCAAGGGACCGAACCTTCGTTCCCGAAAATCGAAAAGCTCGAAAGCAGCTTAATTACTCTTCGGCTGAGAATGAGCGACTTCTACGTTCTGCCAACTCAAACTTAGATAAAGAGAGAGAGACAAAAAAGCTTAGATAAAGACCAATTAACACATATCAAATAAAATATTAAAAATTTAATTACTCACAACAATAACCATACGTAACTTTAATTTTTCAAAATCCCACCTTCTGTAGTATTTGTACTTGATTAGAAAATTGAGGTCTAATTCTGAAAATAATTCAAAAATAGTTTTTATAAGCATATTTTTGGTGATTTTACAAAATTACCTTACAAGTTTCAATGTAAATCAATATAGTTTTGCACATGCATCATATATGTATAATGAGAAACTATTTTAAATATACGAACCTCTTCCTGGATTCCATCTTCCAATATTGATAAATTTCAACTTTCCACCTTGAATCTCACCATAGTTGAATACATCATACAGCTGTATTGTACGTAAATCTAAAACATACGTCGCTTTTGTATAAAAAAGGCTCTTCTGGAAATGGGGTTAAACTATCAAACTTGATACATTGGAGTTGTGTTGGTCACGTCGTTATGGCAATACGATCGTGAGAGGTTGCTTGTTAATTGGTGGTGCATTAGTTTTAGCAGCGTGGAACATCTTGGGATTATAATCTACACCTTAATATAAATTGTGCTTAATAAGTAAACAGAAAATCAAATAAGTATAATTTAATATAAATAACTCGTTATATTAAAAATATATGTACATGTTTGTGTGTGTGTGTATTTTGTTTGGAATTATCGCCGATGACAAATCATTCCCCAAATCATTAGCTGTGCGAGACTGGAAGATGCGCGATATCCTTACAGTTGAATTGAATCACAATTGAAATTGGAATATGAAGCTATGTCGTGTTGAACTATAGCGAAACATAGCGACAAGAAATCTATCACACAGTACTTTAGATGTGACGAGTGAATAGTGTACAAACCTTCTTTCACTGCTAAATTAATATCTGCATCAACGCTTACATTCAAGTTATTAAGTAAAGCATACATTGATTTATTGATTATGTCGTCATTAATATTGCTCTCAAAATTGACCGATGTATTTTCGATCGTTTCGTTCCAAACGATTGTGTTTCTTTCAACAGTTACGAGCCATATCCTCGGGGAATTGAATAACATTTCTTGAGACGCCTGTAAATAAAGTTTTTATGCTTCGTTCAATTTGAAAAGAAAGTTTCTTGCAAACATGTTACGAACGAAATGTCAGAGGAACTTTATGACTAAAAATATTTATTATAGAACGTTTGTTTCGTTGTATATTTGAAAATGTCAATCTTACAATGGATCAGTGATTTTTCAGTGTTAGTCCGACGAGTAAATAGTTTAGAATAGATCTATTTTAAACATTTCTACAGGAATTCTGTCCAATTCTTTCTTTACATAATAATATTGTTTACTTACGTAAATTAGGATTTTCGTCGAATCGTTACAATTTGCATCGATCAGAACACCAACATTTATATATTTTTGCTGAGCACATCGTTTTATCTTTCCGTAGTCCACTGGATGTACGTCTATGACCTCTATACCAACAGCAATTAAATGATCCTTGGCGGCTCTTGCGAATTTTTGTCGAGCTGAAAAATATTTTTTCATATTTTAAATAAATGTTAGTTAAGTGACCATACTCTTTACCTTGCGACCTGTCTTCCGAAATTCAATCAACTTATATTCATTCAATATTAATCATTCGATTTGTTAAGTACATAGTGATTTCATAACTGCATAACAAATATTTATATGGCTCACCAAAATAATTGTCACAAGAGAAGAAACATAGAAATTTAACATTTCTTTTTGAAAAATATTCAATAGACAATTTCGTCATAACATCATCTAAACCTAGGCAGGCCGAAAATAGAGAAAGTAATAAAGAAAAATCTAATATCTTCATTTTAAGCCGTCCTCTTTCAAAGACACTAAGCTACAAATCACATTTTCCAAGCGAAAGCCTTATAAAAGCATCGTACCAATAGTAGTACAGTTTGCAAAAAAAGTTGAATAAAATTATTTTATTAATTAAGAATGAAGTATACAGTATGTAGTACTATATATCTAAATATGTTGATGTTTAATTTTTAATTCCTAACGCAGAAAATTGATTAGATGTGAATAAATAGAACCGATAAACTGTGAAAGCTTCCGAACTGTATGACATGACAAATATACTTGGACATTGATGTGTCTGTTTATTTCGTAATATTTTGAAAAACGGAGCTGTTTTGAAAAAAACAACTTTGTTATGAATTTCTACACGGTTGGGGTCTAAAAGAGTTTGTTTTTAACAGCCCGAAGCAGTAGCAGTTGTTGCACTATGTGCCGGTTAGGCGTTTTCGTCTTCTTGGCATTCGAAATGTGAAACACTAAACAGCTGTCCTGCTTGCCTAAGAGCTTCAACGCACTGAGCGGATACGGAGCGGACGCGAAAAGCGGATTGTCGCGGTTGACTGCGCGGACAGCCGCAACGGAGTGCTATGTATGGATTGAATCGCCGAATAACCGCCCCTGTCAAACCGCTGGCGCGAGAATGCACGCTGGTTTGACGTCTACCGTATCCGCCACCGCGTAATGCATACGAAAACAGTTTTTTTCATACATATTTATAGGTGCGCGGCACGCGACCGCGTCCGCTCAGTGCGTTGGTGCTCTAAGCTTTGATTTGAATGAATCCAGAGTAAATATGTGTAACATCGCAACATTATTATTAACATAACCATAAGTATTTTTTTTTCAATTCTTTCTACTTTTTTTCGTCTTACGACTTGAACTATTAATAAAAGAACCTGTAATGGCTATATTCTATTAAGGCTTTAATTTAAGCTGTTAGTTTACCAAAACTTACTAATTAAACTAACTTATACCAAATTATTAAAATAAAGTAAAGAATACTAGTTACCTGTACATAATATGGAAAAACGAATAAATTGTCTCGTCATCATTAAACCGTCCTTGATGTGTTTCGATTTGAATGACTCAATTGCAGCTCGACTTTGATCACGAGAAATGTTACAGAATTTAATATGTTTTACGTGATAGAAACAATCAATCTTACAGCATAATTGACCAACGCTTTTTTATCCAATTACCACCGCAATACCATTTATACGTGGTGATGACGTCATAGTATTGTATATATTATATTGTCATACGTAATTGATAAACGGTTGACCATGATTTATCTGTCACTTATTATATAAATTCTGTAACTAATATTGCTTTGATAGCCGGGCTCCCGTGGTTATGTTAGAAGTTTAGCCTTATCAAAATAAATTCTTTCATCAGAATTCAACGTATATGTATGTCTTAACAACATGCAGAATTTATGCTAGCGTAACATGCAGGCGTTTGTGAACCATAAAATAAATCAATATATTCTCAAGTATTTAAATCAAAAACCATTTTTCACTATACTTCTGACTAGCTCAATCTGACAGGTATCGAGTTAATTGTACACGGAAATATATTAGAAACAAAAATTGATATGTGCGACTTGTTTAAAAAGTTACAGAGATCAACTTCACGAAAAGTATACTTACAAAAATAATTATAACATGCTAAAAAAATGGCTGTCATCAGATGAGGAGGCTCGGCGAGTGTCAATGAAAGTAGACAAAGTGCGGACATAGAGGGCGCGAGGGCGCTCGAGACGGCGTGATCAAGTGCCCGCCGACCGCCAGCTCGTGTCTCCGGCCTGTGCAGACCACTCCAAAAGTTTGGGAATCCGGAACCGCTTTGTATTTGATACTTCGGTATAAAAACTTCATCGAAAATTGTAATGTAAATTAATTAATTTCTTTAAGTTGGCTTACGACAATAGTCGAATGTCGGATTCGAACCCACGAGCATTTTGTTGTGTTTTGCATGTTTATCAGTCCGCACCCTTAACCATTAAGCTATTGGCGCTAATAAACAAATTAAAAAAAAACAAAAGCACTTATTCTAAACGCAGGTTTTCTGTAATAATACATTATTTACATTTCTTCTTATTTTTCTTTTTAAAAAAATTCTTCACATTTAGACTTCTTATACATAATAAAAAAACAAAATTGATTATAATAGGTGACGGTACTTAAGTGGATAATGATGAATTCAGATGGAGATTGACTTGAATGGTTATATGTTGAATATATAAAACTGTTGGTATTTGAACAGGTGCTAACGTTCAACGAGTTATTAAGTGTCGAAGCGGTAGTTAACCAACGGAAATTGTGTAGCACTAGTCCGTAGGAGGCTAGGATAATAATCTTCATAAGTTGGGATTACGCCGGGACGCCGCCGGCGAGACGCAAATAGGATTACACGAGCTTAAACAACCCGAAACGGTATAACGAGATCGGAGCGGTGACGAGATGCGGACAAGCCGCCTAACGCAATGGAAAGAGTTACGATAATTTGAGAACATTATTTTTAAAATGTTTTACGGTGGTATTAATTTTTTGAGTATTTAAAATTTGTACACTAATTTAGCTAGGCTTGATACGGAAAAAATGCCTTGAAAGATGTGCGATAAAAATTGATAAAAAAAAGCACAAGGAAAATGTATGTTGCCATGAGTGAACGACGAATTAAGGAATGAAGAATGTACTGGAAAGTTTATTTATAATAATTGTGTCAAAAAAAATACTAATTCAAAGATGAAAGGAGACAATGCCTTAACAGATTAAAACAACCTAAAATAGAAAGTTCGAACTGATTTCAGACTTACTAACTTTAAGAAGACACATCAGGGGATCAAAGCCTGACCCCCAATAGCCTAGTGGTTAAGGCTACGGACTACGGACGAATTATGATCTTTGGTTCGAATCCGACATTCCACTATTATCGTGAACCATCTCCTAGCACAAGCTAAACTTAGTTGGAATGGTCCAAAAGAATATAAGTAAATTATTTACACTATTTGCTATTTTTGTCATTAACAATTAAAACTCAGTAAAACAACCGACTTCAATTCGCGAAAATCCTGATTAACGCTAGAACCACTTACCGGATCGGGATAAAATTTGAACAGAACCAATCTGGAAACAAACATTGTCAATTTCAATAAGAGTTTTCGAAATCGATTCATAAATATCGAAGTTCTGATGTAACAAGCTTAATAAAAATACAAACAAATTGAAAACTTAGTCCTTTTTTTTAGTCGGGTAAAAAAAGACAAAGTTATGATACTTTTTAATTTAAAATTCTACATTGGTGATGCCGAAGGCAAGCAAATTATTACAATTGACTTGCCACAAAACTTAATAAACCGACTTTGTAACTCAGTAAAAATCTATTCACTCCACTGACTAAACCTAATAAGCCGAATTTTTATCTTTTTTCAAGTTTATATACTCTGTGGAATAAATTGCTTTAAAGTCGGATAATGTATTTTTCAATGTACTCTTTAGAAATATCTATGGCTAATAAGCTCGAATAACAATGTTATATTTTAAACAATTATTTATTTAACAAAGATTAGTATTTAAATGTTTTAAACTGGTAATACAAACTCCATTTAGGCTAAGAGTGGTATAATTTCCTCTGTTATAATAAGCCTTAAATATTAATGCGTATGTCTTAAGGTATTAATTATAAAGAGGCAAACTATTGTCCAGATATTTTTTTCAACCAATTGTGTTCCACTGCTGGACGTAGGCATTATTATTATTTAGATGTGAAGCATTAATTCAACCGCTTGGTAATTTTCCTCCTTCATCCATAAAATATATAAGTAAATCTGCGCTAAGTAAATTGCATCTGAAGAGAGCTCTGCAAATATATGCATTCTTCTCAGTTATTTTAATTTACAAAACTGTTCTAAAAACTGTTAATAAACATAAAAACGGTCTATTTTGCTCGATGTTATATTTTAATAAGTCTTGTTTGTATCAACAAAGTGATTGAAAGTAATATAAGTTTCCCCGAGGGGATCTGGCGCGCCGCCAGACCGAGCCGGGCCAATCCCGCGAGCATTCGACACTACCTGCGTTACCTGAGCTAGGTGCAACGTCACCTAAACGTGTTTTACGTATTACGTACATCTCTACGTAGTACGTACGTTTCGTACGTAAAATATATTGCTACGAAAATTGTTTACTTCGAGTTAAGTCGAAAAAGATAAGGGAATCAAAATAAAGCGTTATTATTTGAATAATTTTTCATAATTTACATTTTTATACAGAACAAACACTTACGAATTCATGATAATGAGAAAACAATACTACTAAAAGCGATACACTCATCTCAATCTCGTAGATTAAAAAGAGATAGCAATCTCTGTTCGTTTCACCGAGTATCCTTTGAACCGCTTGGTATGAAACGATCGTCACAAAAACTTCATCAACATCCCAAAACAAATATTTGTAACTATCGAGAAAACTTTTCACAATATGTTTCTTGACTTTAACTTGACACGAATTAGCACCATAACAACAGATTTCTGTCCACTATGTTACTATGGACGCCTTAAATTTTTACGAATTGAACTTCATAGTATTAATTAAAATCATTGTTGAACTTTCGTACACTTGTTTAAGTTAAAGCGACGAATTATAAGTTTAATTTATGCAACATCACGTATTCATCCATGGGACTCCCAGTGCGACCTACGGGGACAGGACACACACAGTATGCGTTTACACGTACAGGAATAATTAAGCCCTACATTCATCACACTGAGGATTGAATACAGATAATATAAAACAAACCTTCTTCAAGTTATTGTTCATCATGCCCATTTCCCACTTTATGTAAGGTCGGCACAACAGGTTTTCGTCTTCCACATTGGTCTCTCATCCGTCATATCATTCGCAATCATGTCACCTTTTACACAATCCATCCCTATTTTCTTAGGTGTAACCCTACCGGCATATCCAATGCCATTCTTCCCGCCTCACAACATGCCCATACTATTGTTATCATCATGCCCAGCCTATATCAGTCCACTGCTGGACGTAGGCCTTCCCCAATGCCTTCCACCGTATGCGATCCTCCGCTTCCCGCATCCACGATAACTATTGTTATAGCTGTGTATATATTGAATTATTTCTTCACTTTTTATCGTAACACTTAGTCCATGTGTCGTGGTTTAGTGTTGATAGTAGGCGAAGTCGTTGCGTAGATCAGGACTATAAGTGTATGATAAACGAAGGACATTATACATATAAGCGAAAGTAAACAAATACTAACAGGTCACATACATACATATATACAAATGTACACATATACCAGTGATATATAGAAAGTCTACGTTTATATGTCACTTTATTTATACATATATACCCTACCGTGCTCTCAGTAGAAATTATGTATCGTACCATTAAAATAATACCTTTTTATAATAGGAGGCGAACGAGTACACGGTTTCATTTTTTTTTATAAAAGAAGGGGGCAAACGAGCAGCTGGAACAACTAAGTGATCATCGTC
>DWTW01000702.1:0-14971 GCA_018246275.1 Papilio slateri | reverse complement strand
GAATTTAGAATGTCATGATAACGACTCTCAAAGTATCTTTAAACTTGAAAGCAAAAATGACATATTTGCTACCAAAATGGAAAATGTACCGTCACTACCTCATCCACAACCGAGTCTCGAATCAGATATTTTCGATGATATATTTACCGATGTACCGCCGGACTTCGAAAAGCCAAAAGAATCCAAAAAAAGTAAAAATATCAATGCACTCTTTGATGACGATTCTGATGACGAAGCATTATTTTTTAAAAAAGACGATGTAATATCCGACGAGAAACCAGATCTGAGTTCTGCGGTTAAAGATGATCATTTATTCAGGATATTTAGTGACGAACCTCCAGCCATCGACATAGATTTCCCGCCAGAACCTACGAAAGATGAATTCACTGAGACAGAGTTGCACAAGCAACTTGAGTCTGAAGATGCTGATAAATTGAATATTCAACCTACGAGAAAAATTGAGGACACAATTCAAACATGTTATTGTGACAAAGAGATAAATGTTAGTGGAGTAGTTTATGATAATATCGTTGATGGTGGTAAAAAATCTATTGGAAAACTTAAACCGATGAATTTCAATATTAACGTTAATACATTGTTGCCTGGTGCTTCTCCCAAGAAGTCTAAATCCATTGAAGAAACTGATGGACTGGTAGTGTCTGTACCAGAAAGTGATACACAAACTTATACAGAGGAAACAGGATCAACACTTGTGAAGTCCGTAAGTTTTGAAGGTGATGCGGATTCAGAGCTCCTTAATAATACGTTGTCAAAAGAAAGGGCTAAAATACAAGTTAAGAGACGCCCATCAACAAGGAGAGCTAGGCGAGAGGCTGTTAAAAAATCTGGTATTGATTTTGGGAGTAACGATTCAACTGATAACTCAAGTTCAATAGACAGTCCAAAAAGTACAGCTTATAGGCCAGTTGAAGATATACCAAAGAAAACTGTTGAAAGATTAAGTACAGAAAAAGATGTTAAATCAAAAGTTGTATATATTTTAAACGACGAAGACATATTTACAAACGTAAAGACAGACAAACACGTTAGTCAAAATGCAAAAACCCAAACTTCAAATTATACAGAAAATTTGCAGTATCCCAAACAGGATAGTACTGTGGCACTCGACGATGACGAAGACATCTTCAAAAAAATTCAGCTTCCCAAAGTGGAAAATGATACTAGCAGATCCTTGACAAAAGTAGCTGATTTTATAGACCAGAAACATAAAACCGAGAACGAAAACAACCCTTCTTCTATAAAAACTGAAACTAATTTAAAAAAACCTTCTAAAAGTAAAGCTTCTATTTTTGATGATATGAGTGACGAAGAAACTGAATTATTTTCTAATAAAAAACCCATAACTACATATACTAAAAACATATTTGGATCTGACAGCGACGAAGAACTTTTTGGGAACAATGACAAAAAATCTTTAGAGAGTAAGGTGGAGAAGCCTAAGGCAACAAATTATAAGGTGGGAGTGAAAAAATCGCTATTCGACGACGATGACAGCGGCGATGATCTCTTTGGGGCTGGAAAGAGTGCAGGTAAAAGTTTAACTTATTACATTTTTATGGCAGAAAGAAACAGTCGAGTAACTGAGTGAACCAGATTATTAAGTGATCAACAATAACTATTATTTCTATAACAATCAGAAAGTTAAAGTTGTGTAACTTTGTAACTCGACTTTAGCTAACTTTGCCCAACTGACCCAGAAGGAGGATAATGTACGTATATTCGTTCTATTATGACCTGTAGCCTAAATGGCTTGAAACATTTTGAAAAGTGACGTATCATTCGATTCGTATTCTCTCCCGGAGTATCATAGGGCCTGACGTCATTATAAAACCCATCGTGGAAGTAAATCATTAAAATGACAATTATTATTCATTTTTTTTAAACTTCTTGTTTATTTATTTCATTAGCTGTAAGCTTTCATAATGTACCAGATATATACGGTTTCAATCACGTTTGCAATCTAACATAATTGCTAAGATGAATGGACTTTATCAAACAAATCATGAGCAATCTTGTCTATCACTTAAGAAATTATCATGATCATTTAGATCATTAGAACTATATAGAATTTCTTAAGTAATTTAATTTTGGTAATTTATATTGTAATTGTTCTAGGAAAAAGTTTATCCGTAAAACAGAAAGAAGTGAAACCAACACAAACAGAAGCAGTGGTCAAGGATCCTCTATCATTGCTATCTGATGACGATTAATGCGTGCCTCGAATTTTATTCAGAGGTGCCTTGGATCAAACTAAATGAGGCAGTTAACAATGGATTGTTGATGTTGTATTTACTACTTAAGTGAGCTACTAATGCAGATCTTTTTGAGAAAGTGCCAGGTACTTTAAGAATAAGTGAAAGCGAAAAATCTTTATTGTTAACATTTAACTATTTTTAAGGTAAAAAACGCATCTGTAATCTTAAGTGCAATTGAAAATTAATCATTCCATTAATACATTGAGATTTATAAATATATTTTATATAAAACATATTTTATTGTAAATAGTTGCCCAGGCGCTTAGATTTGATTTGATTTTAAATGGTATTGGGCAAATTAGCTTTAATCTATTTTTATTGTACGATAAAAATGAAATTTCCTGAATATACACAAATAAAAATAATTGTTTTAAAATTTTTCGCTTGTTAACTTTGAAATGATCTCACCTTTTTGTCTATATTTTGTCAACAATTGATAAAATTATGTAAATGCTGTCAATTTAATTATTAGGTTAACATTTGAGTTACCTAGTTCTAATGCGAAAGACACAAGTTTCATTGTGAGTTATTATTCATGTATTATGACTTCTCCCAACTTTTATACATAACATATGGCTCTGTTTTATCAAAAAATTCATGACACTTTTATCTTATGGTTATGAATACTATTTACCACAAGGTGTAATAGTGTAGTAATTTTGTTTTATTGCAAAAAATGAAATAATAAAACAGCCGTTTCCAGACTTGCCGAATGACCACAAAATATTATTATTATATTATTAAAAATACTGTTAAATCTTAAAACATTGATTTTTGTTCTTATAAATTATTCTTACTCACGATTTGATACGGATATTGGTAATACTTTATAACCTGGACCGTGATTTATTAAACCGTGATCTAATATAGTATTCGTCATCCAGCAAGTTGGTCATTATTTTTGGTCGCCATCGTCAAAAGATATAATGCTCATATATGACTTTATGTGTCTGAAGTCAGCTCCAAAATTTTCAAACGGAGTAAGTGAGACGGACCTATTATTATACACATTGAAAGAACATGTCCCGCCCCCTCTTGCATCAGTTTTGAATTGTACGGTACTACTTGTTGCCAACTTCAGACACGTCGATTTGTAGCGACTGCTATAATCAGACAATGGGATACGTCAAAATTTTAATATTAGAAAATAAACTTAAAGCTTGGATAACATTAAGGACATATCAATGTATTTACGTATTTTGTTTTTACATGATGAGCTTAGTTTATTTTATTTTTCAATCGCAATCAAATTTGAGCAAAAAACGGAAGACTCATTATCATAAAACAGCCTCTTCAAAATTTGGTAGACATAATAGTTTTATAACCACCTGAATTTAATAGTTTTCTTTTCATCTCTCTGAATATTTATAGTTTCGTGCAATGATAAAAAAAAGATTTACTACGCCATACTCCAGTATAGACAACTTGATAATTAAAAAACGTAATATTTACCTAGGTAAAATAAGTACAATAATAGACAATAAAACGATTCTTATGCATTAACCAATTTTTTAATTCGCATACAATGTTATTGAGTGTGATTTTATGGCGATATACATTTATCATATACACGGTATAGTTAAAATTTCTTAATTTCATTCATTTACAAAGACTAAAAACCTTTGATATTGTTTACAAATGTTCCATTTTTAATTTTTACACTTTGAAATTATTATAATTTGTGTCAATTATATGAAAACTCTCCGTGAGGGTCACGAACCATTCGGAATTAATTTAAAAAAATCATAACATTAATTTCATGTACTTGTCAGATTTTAAGTTGACGTTGACGCCCATCTAGATCCCTTCTAAATCTGGCATTTCCGTTGCACCAATAGATATTATATACCACGTGCAGTATAAATTGTTTGTTTATAAAGGAGACTCACCATCCATCCCGTACAAAGGAAACTATTACAGTAGTAGAAAATAGTTTTAGACAGCTTAAGTGTACCACTGCGTAATGTTAAAATCAAGCAAGGACTTTTAATATTGTTATTAGTACTTTTAAAAAAGTTAGTAAGTTCCTTATGGTTGGTATTCAACATTTTAAATTTAATGTTATCCCTCGCAATTATGAATAGATGAGATGTTCTTCATCAATATTTTATCGTGTCCATTCTTTTATATTTCGCAGCCAAAGTAATCCGTATCTTTCCTTTCAGAAACGCCTATTCTCAAATTATTACATGCCCTTTTTTCCGCCTCCGATACAACTCATGAACTGCGATAATGTTATAGTTTAGTTATAATATGTAATTATTATAACAAAATGTACTACAGTAAAGTGCCTCTATTTATATGATAAAGCTGTATGGTTATGTTGATAATAAATGTTGCTTATTGCTCTGTTTTCTTTTATTCACTGTTACTATTTACTGAGGTCTTATTAAAATCATTTACAATACACACACAAGTATGAAGATGGCTATATAGTTGGACAACGTTTGCTAAGAAACAGTGCGCTCAGAAGGTTTTATAAGACAACGTGGTTTATTTAACTATGCACGAGTGTTACGGGAGCGGCATTGTTTGGAATAATCTTAAATGGATCCTTTAAACCAGAGTTTCTCAACCTTTTTTGTGCCACGCCCCACCAACATTTCTAAAATTTTTATGCTCCCCATACATAATTTTTAACACTAAAAGATTTGTTCACTTGACTTACGACTTTACTTACTTGACGACTCTAATCACCCAGTTGATATTTTGGTAACGTACAACGAAATTATACCTAATAATTATTTGCTGCTGTTTTTTAAAAAAATGCTTTTTTTGTTAAATTTGGCACGGTTAAAGTCGTGTCGAGTCAATTTTCGAATTGCCCTCCTGTGGGGCGTGGGCCCCACGTTGGGAAACACCGCTTTAAACAGTCTCATCCTGAACGAGGACTAGTATAAAACGTTAATACTAGTTCTTACGCAATTTCTTCTTTCAAATCTTAGAAATTACAATCTTCGCTATTGAGGTTTATAGCACAGAGATCATTTTGATATAATGAAAAAGATGTCTCACAGCATTTAAAATAGTTAACAGTTTTTAAGCGCTACCTGTATTTGTTTGGACCTAATATCTTCGGTATCCACGGAAATGATTCTACCCTACCAAATGTAATATAGGTATATTACATTTTGATTTTATTTATAGGTTTTTACATGCAAACATGGACTTTTACAAAAGCTGAGTGCTACTCAACTCAACGGAATAGTATGTCTATTAAATAAAAAGATTCCATCTACGCAATTTGCAACAAAAGTCGACAAAAGAGAATTATAACGATAACAGATGTCGCTAAAATCATAAAAATATAAATTTAAGCAAGTCGACATCTGTAAAAGTTTTACGAAACTAGTAAATTACAATGTTCCTAAATCAAGGATACGTATATTTCTACTAAAGTTCGTATTACTATAGACTTTATATGAAGATTGACGCCTCTGGTTTGTAGTCTATATCTATTGCTTAAAATACCGTTATTACAAGAAAATCAGGCTAATCAAAAGAATTAGCATTTTGCACCAATGCAAAAATCGAAGAGTTAATTTATCCTTTTGCTATAATAATATAAAAAAAAACTAAAGTCAACTTTCTTGTCAAATAAATGTCAGTTGGTTTTCGTAAATTAGTCAATGACAAACATTGCCGCGTGGGTTGTCTTGTCAATGATTGTTACGATTGCGTAGTGGAAGGCCTAAGAATTTAATTTTATTCAAAACGTTACGTTTATCAAACAGCATTTGTGTATCATACTCAGTAAAATGAAAACAAACAACAAAAAGAAAGTAAAGAAACAAAAAGCGAAGAGGCGACCCATCGTAAAGAATAAAAAAGAACGGATTCTTGTCATAGCGCAGGAATTTAAATTCGCGAAATTACTCTCTTCCAATGAGAAGAAAACACGGGATCGTGTTTTAAAAGCTTTAAAGAAATGGTTACTTAATTGTTTTGAGAAAGGATACGGTATGTTAAAATTTTGATTACTTACTGTTCATGCAATAAGCATGTGCAGTTGTTAAACATAACCTCAAAACAATAGTATCGAAACTGTCACTTAACCCACCTAATAAAAAAGCTTCCACTAACAATAAAATTGTTTAAGACGGAAAAAATGGATAACAAACAAGCTGAACGTACAGTGTAATCATATCTGGTATTTTTTTGTAATTTGTATTTCTACACTTACACGTACATACTTGTACAATCGTGCGCGCGCACACACAACTAATGTGTGTCTGAATGCGTGAAACACAAAATAATGGAATAAAAGATTATGGGATACAAATTAATATTCTTATTGAAGTATAGGTAACTGATTCTATATTCTGATTATGTCTATATTATCTATTTATAAATTAATGATCAATAACACAGTAGCTATTGACTTCTGTACTAGATCATCATTGCTTCATCTGCCGGATTAATAACCATAATATTTTATGTATTGCAGAGTTCAAAGAGGATGACTTCTTTAGAGTTTGGAAGGGCTTGTTCTATGCTGTGTGGATGTCGGACAAACCTTTAATACAGGTATTTGTAGCAGATATAAATAATCTATGACATTGAAATACTAACTTCAGATTTTTGTCTGCCTCTATATTAAAATGATGTTATGAAAAAAATAATAATATTAAACAAATTATTTTTTATACTACTATATAAAAAATAATTTGTAATACTTTATAAAAAAAATTGACACTAAAATTATAATTATTTACTCATCTAGCTGATGTATAACTCTAGAGAGTATAGTATAGATTTCATTAAATAAACTACATTAATAAAATCTGTTGATTGCGAACTAAACAAAAGTTTGTATATTGGGACTCGGTAAATTACTTATAAACATGACATAAATAATACCTTTGATTAAAGGAGGTTTATAAAATGAAATTGTGTGTAAAATGTTACCAGAATAATAGTTTGAACAAACAAAATTATTGTTTATATCATAAGCCTTAAAGATAATAAAATTAACTTTGTGAAAATTTCTTTTACAGGAAGAATTATGTGATAATATAGCTGGTATTTTAGATCTGTTTCCTCCGGAGCAGATAAATAATGTAGTGCTTATGACCAAGGCTGGGTTTAAAATGTTAGCCACAGGGTGGTATGGAATTGATCAACATAGAATGGACAAATTTATGATGGTAAGATTTTTAAAATAGTACATTTCCAAGTGAAAGGACAAATTTATTAAAGTTATTGCGACTGTGATATTTTATCACATAGGAAATCAGGCAACAGACATTGTATTGCTGGATTTAGGCGTTGCCCATGAATTGCTATAAAGATTAGTCCTTTGTCACCCTTATTCAATACACTCCTGCAATCTTAACAAGACTATTGGTCCATCTTGTGGTTATGACTGTCAATGAATATTTGGCACCATAACTAAAATATACATACAGATTTTGATATAAAGTAGGCACTCATACCCATGACTGAATGTGCAGGCTGGAAGTGGCATTGACTGCCTTTGTGTCCACCTTTTTTTTATACAGATACTCCATGCCCTGGGGGTACACATAGTTTTGTGGGATTCTCTCCCTGATAGGGAGCATACTCACTAAACCCCTGTGCTCCTACGCATGGTGGCGGAGCCACGCTTTCGCTTTCGTACGCTACCCCGCCTGCGCCAGCTGCCGAGGCAGCTCCCGCTTTGGGCGTATGGCCAATATCGTGCGGGCGCCATATTTGGCGTCCGCTAGACCACCCACCCAGAGCTCCATGGCTTCCTTATTCCTCCTCTGCCGGGCGTGGGCAAGCTCCTCCGGGGCAAGTAACTCCCCCCCGGGCTCTCTGCTCAACCCGCGCCCGATATGCCTCGGCCAGCACTCCCGCCTCTATCTCCCAGGGAGAGTGCCAGCCAAGGCGCAGGCCGCTGCATGGCCCACCGTACGGTAGGCCCGGCAAACGCGCACCGCAGCGATGCGTTGCGGTCTGCTGAGGAGGGCCCTGTTCGGCGCGTCGAAGGCTTCTGCCCATATCGGCGTGCCATACAGGGCCATGCTTCGGATAGCCATGGTGTATATGCGTCTGCAGTGTACACCCGGACATCCCTGGTTCGAGAGGAGCCTCGACAGGGCTGCTGTCGCACCCACGTGGCGGGGGGTCAGCGTTCGGAAGTGGTCGCCAAATCGCCACCCCCCGTCGAATATAATGCCCAGGTATCCCCGTTGACCCGAAGGGTGGCCCCCGCCGGCACTCTCCACCTCGGCCCCTTGAAACAAAGGGCCTCAGTTTTATTGAGTGTCACTTGGAGGCCCAGTGCCCCGATTCTCCGGATCAACAGGAAGGCTCCGATCTCCGCCCTCCTCTTTAGCTTCCCCCAGGTGGTGTCCCGGACGGCAACCAGCGAGTCATCCGCGTAACAGATGACCGTCATCCGGGCCAGCACCTCTCCGCGGATGGCCCAGTCGAAACCGATGTTCCATAGCACAGATAGTCCCTTGTTCAGACCCCTGGGGAACACCGCAGGTCATCCGCCTCTCCTCTATTTTCTTATTTTTCCTTATGTAGGACACTACCCGTCCCTGCAGGTAGTGCCCTACAACCCTTTGGAGGTAGAGGGGCACTCCATGGTATTGGAGTGCCTCCTCTATAACCCTGAAGGGGTGGGAGCCGAAGGCATTGGCGATATCCAGTGATATCGCCATAGCCCCCTGCCCAGCTCATATATTAGCATAGCATAGTCTCAACCGCTCTCTCCGTGAACTTCTTTAGGGCGGCCAGGGCGTCTAGGGTGGATCGCCCCGATCTGAACCCAAATTAGTTCTTGGAGAGCTCTGGCCCTTCCCTCGCCAGATGCTGGGTGATACGGAAAGCCAGCTCTCTCGAGCCTTTGTGTCTACCTGGCACAATAGTGACAGAACCATCTATACTGCCTGTGGCTCTGACTACATATTTAAGGCTAAGTGCACAATACTCTTACTACTACTTATTTGTAAGCAATGCTGTATGTTTTCCTTCCCTTATTGTTACGGAAACTCGTAATATTTTATTATGTTAATTATTTGCTATATACTTCAGCTGGTGCGCCGGTACTTGCGCGGCAGTCTGCGCTGTCTACTTCGCTGCAACTGGAGCCTAGATAGTTGTAATATCTACACTAAAATGTTGGCTGCAGTCGATGGTATGATATTTCTGTTTTGAACTCACCATGGACTGTGAGTTTAGGCTTTTGATATTCTATATATATAAGTCTTCGTCTATTTACAGGTATATTAGCAATTAAAACACCATCATATGCTAGGAATGCGGTGTCCATGATACTTCACTTCATTGACTGCTTCCTTGAAGAGTTGGCTAAGGTAAACGCTTCAATATGTTTGGTCTAGACAAATAAGATCACATCTTTTAACCCAATCGCTGTTGGTTCATTTTTATTTTGGATATCTACTTAATCTGCATTGTACTGTATGCTCCCTTTCAAGTCCCTATTGATGCTATGGGCCATCAGTTCTACGAGCAAAATGTTTGATTTAATATATTTCTACCAACTTTATTTACTAACTTAATGTTTGTTAACCTTAACTATATTATTTATTTTAGATTGCTAATGTGTAACCTTAATCTAAGTAAATGCATGGTTTTCTTTTATTTTATTAAGAAAGATTTACCAACAGCTTAATTATGTTAGCGTTCACAAAAGTACATTGATATTAATACAGTGCTGATAATTTAGTCAGTAATAGGTAAACACGACATCAAACATAATACACATTTCGTTAAGTAATTACAAACAAACAAACAAGATTATCATCTGTGCCTCTGCAGGTGTAAGGACGTGTGTTCTGTATGTAGTTAGGGGCGTGTCGAAGATTTAGATGTTGTTTTTTATCTCTGCTGAATTCATTGTACGTTCTACACATTCTGGGAATTGGACAGTTCAAGCCTAAACTAGTTTTGTGTAAAGGTGTATAAAATTTTTTGGATATTGGATATCTGGGTGGTCTAGGTGGTACACTAATTGATATGCGGTTTACCAAATCGCTACTGCTGACATGGTTTCTTACAATTTAAAATAAAAATACTAAGTCATTAGTACTTACACGTTAGTGCACGGTTGTAGGTGAACCAGTCGGCTCCTTGGACAGCGTCTTAAATAAAAAAATAATTGATATAAGATTAACATGGTGCTTCCAGGTCTCGCAAGGCAAGATCCCAGACGAGAGCATAGTGTGTCTCCTGCGGCCGTTCTGTGCCCTCGTGTGTGGCAGTGAGGAGGCGGCGGTGGTGAGCAGTGCGCGGGCGCTGCTCACGGCGCTGCTGCGCCAGAGCGAGCTCGGCCTCCAGTATGCTGCCGCTGAACAAGTTTGGCAAAGGGTCAGTTCTATACTAATAGCCCTTTAATGTTCCAATAACTATAATGTGTCCCCTGCTGAGTTTGGCAATGCTTCAAAAGTCTCTACATATTAAATCTCTTTAAACGGTCTCTATCCCGATCTTAGTGGTATAGAAGATTGCGTGCCAGGAAGATTTTTGTTGTTGTGTTAGCTAACCCAAGCTGATGCATAAATACTATGCAAAACTATATGCAAAGACAATCGTACCTCTCCCGCGTGCGTGCTATAGAATGACTATCAATGAATGAACAATAAATATTATTTATTTTAACTTTTCCTTTGAAAATATTTCAGATGGGCTGTCCGCCGGGTGGGCCGGAGGCGTTGGAATTAGTTATCGAGGAGGGCGATGAAGCCGATGAAGAAAACGACGCAGAGGACGATGACAAATCTGAAACGTGAGTCATTTTAGATTGACACAATACAGCGATGCACCATGCTTGAAATATTAATGAGAAACAACCTTTTTATTTAATTCGCCTATTCTATCATCATTTTTGTTCATCTACATCACGATATAGGAAAGTCGTTATATCAATAAATCTTTATTATTGAATGTCTGATTTAAATTACGCGATCACGCGTAGATCAGAGGGGTAGGCAGAGATTACGGATTTCCATTAGGCCATTCTGGCACACCTCTCTCGCTTCTTCTACATCCATACATCTACGCACACATGCTCGTCGGTTACGGGTACTCCTTATATCGCCTTTCTTTAGTATGTCTACTCTTCATCATCTTCTTTCGTCTGTTCTTCTGAAACGTCTGCTGCCTGTCAGTGCTATTCATTTTTGAAACATAAACGTATCTTGTCACTCTCTCTTCATTCATTTTTTCGACATACCCCAAACCATTGAAGCATACCTTTCTTAATTCTAGTCACAACGTCCACTTTTAAGTCACACTTTTCCCTTATTTTTAATCCTAAAATATGATAATAAATTCAATACCGTTCCAAAGACAACATTTGACAGATTCGGCAGCGTATTTGTCTTCGCTTCTTTTAATGGTCGATTCTATTGTTTGTTCTGTAATTGACTTGAAATCGATCTGGTATAATAATTAGAGTTGCTTTTATACATGATGGTCACAATTATGTATAAATATCAAAATCTATATTTTTTCCAACTATAAATATCAACACTGCTAGTGGATAAATATATAGATAATTCCAGAGGTATAATATTTTTAACATGGTTTTTTTATTAGTATTAGAAACTGAATCTTTTAAGCCGTATTTGCGTAAGGCGTCGTAAGACGTAGGCATATTGTCCCAGCAAACTTTTGATTTTATACCATTCTCTAATATATCTAGTAATAACTAGTAACCTTGGTATTTATTGTACACAGATTTTAACTAACCAGTGTGCTGTTGCTTTAGGCCAACAGCGCTGGACCCCCGCGCAGGCCGCGTGAACGTGGAGCTCCCACTGCTGCCGGTGCCGGCCGGTCTGCTGGCGGAGGACATGCGCCGCCTCGCCGACACCGTCTGCCGCACTCCCAAAGCCTACAAGCGGGCCAAGACATGCGTGGAACGGTAAGTTCAGCTAAGTATTTGTAAAGGACTGACACACGTTGACCTAACCGTGAGTTTACACTGCTGAAAACATCACGTATTACATGTTTTTATCTCTCTCTTTCTCTATAAAAAAACAGAGATGACGATATGTTTTATGAGAATGTTTTCGGCAGTGTGAACTCACAGTAAACAACATTTTGATGATTTGTTTGAAACGACACATGATCGGAGGCGACAATCTCGATATCAAATGAGGTCTAAGTTGATATTAACAGTGCAAAACATATTGTAATTTTTCTTATGCAATAATATTTTTTTAATTCATCTTCTAAGCCAATGCTGTGCAATGCAAATGCCAATGCAATCAGATGGCTTCTATTAACTGAACGACTTCCTCGGGTATGCTTCCTTCAACATGGAATTTCGACCTGCTCAAGGTTTCAAGAGTGCACTAGATTTAGACAGCAAGGGACTTTCTTTGTGGCAATTCTTGAAGACTAGGTAGGTCTAGAGAATCTAGGTAGATTGTCCATTGGATGAACTTTTAAATAATTAGTAGCTCTTTCTTTTTTAATGCTTTGCAATCACCCTGTAGTTCACTTTACTTACTCACTTTATTTTTGACTGGATTGATGTGATCCTGATATCAAGGTATAATTTCAGTTTCGTGCAACTGAGCAACAATGTGTACCCGTTGCGCGTGAGGGACACGGACTTCCTCGCGGACGCGGACGAGGCGCCGCTGCCTAAGCCCCTGGAGGCCGCTATGCAGCTGAAAGACTTAGAGAAACGACTCGTGACCTCCTCCGACGAGCTGGCCTTGAGAGGTAATGTCCTCTTGATCAACGAATACATTTTTTATTCATTTCAAGAAATATTAGTATTTTCATGATTTTATTATCTATTTTTTAATCTTTTACTATGAATCTTTTTCTTGGAGCGTGAAGGTGAGAATAACGAGTATTTTAAAACTACAAGGCACCTCCCGAACACAGCAATGAATCCTTACAGTACAGGTGGTCTATGACTTCAGTGCCGAGCTATACTGTGGCTACTTTACGACCTTTTCTATTCTAAAAATCGTCTCTCTCTCTCTTTCTCCTTTTTGCCACATATTTCATGAAATGTTTAATCAATGTGAAATATAATGTTTATTTTTCTTTTAGGTTTGAGTCGTAAACATCGGAAACGTCTTTTAGCGAAAAGTCGCGCCGGTTTAAGTATAGTTGAGGATGTGGCAACAACTACCGAAGTACCAGTGGAGTCAACTGTAAGTTGTCATCTTAACATGAATTATATAATTGTTGTTTTTACATATCTTTGAAATACATTTCCATTTCCACAGAATGGAGATTGGAATATTGAAGAAGCAAAGTCTGATGATAAACGAAAGAAATCAAATGGGACAACCGACAAAAAGAACCAAGCTGCAAACAAAAAGAGGCCAAACAAAAAACGAAAGTTTGAAGAGCAAGGGAATAAAGTGGAAAATGTAAAGAAAGCAAAACCCGAGAAGAAAGAACGGGCCCAACAACCTGTCACAAAAAACGCTGTGACAAAATTAAATGGTGATGCAAAAACTAAACAAAAACCAAAAAAAGACAATAACCAGAAAATAGAAGTGAATAAAGAAAAAGGTAAAGATAAGAATGAAGTATTCGCTCCGAAGAAGAAAGATAGTTTAGTAAGTACAGACAAAAGTAACGTCAATGCAAAAGCAACAACGAAAAGTGAAAAGAAAAATACGGAAACGCAAAAAGTTCATAAAGCAACGCCTTTAGCAAAACCAGTAAAAGCGACTCTAGTTGTGAACAAAGTTAAGAATAACAAAAATAAAGTGTCACCGAAAGGTACGAAAGTTAAAAATGCAAAGTTATCATTAAATACTCCGAAAAAAGTGAAATTTGTCCTAAAAAATAACGGCGCCCAAGGTCCAGTAGACTATTACAAAAGTGTAAGGCAGAGCCCTAACATACCGTTTGACAGCAGCAAACAACCAACAAAAACCAACCTCAAACCTTCAACACCGTCACCCATTAATCCGTTCTTCAAAAAGAAATTGAAACTAGGAAAAAGAATATGAAATGAGTGCTATAGTACAAACAATAAAAATAAAAAGCAATAATTTATCTAAAATATTGATTTAAAATTAACTTGGGTATTTCTGCTAGAAAATTATTTTAGTGCAAGCATAAATTGTGCATAAGAATGGTGGTCACCAAAAAAATCGAGCGATGGTTATATTCCAACGAATTTCATATTTTTTCTATGCTTGTACAATACCAATGACCTCGAAGGTCCTATAATTTGTGGAATTATGTGAAAATAAAGATTGAGTTAATATGTAATATTTTCGATTGTGGGCTGTTAGCTAGGACAATGCAATCTTAATGAACCCTTCACAGGATGAAAATTCTCTAGAACGCTTTAAAAAGCTATTGACTGGCCAAACTCTTTCATAGGAAACTATGCTATTACAATATTTATGAGAAGTACACAGTAATGTTTCCTGTTATATTTCTGCGTGTAAGCAGATTTGTTTCCTGTAGCCAATGGGAGTGATGTTTGCGGACGACGCACCTTGTTAGTGTTGATTTTCATTACAAATTGTTTAACTGAATTGTGTTATACAGTTTAAAGTTTTGTATTAAATTAATTTACGTAAAATACCTTTGTTACTGTTTTATTTCAATGTCCTCTTAACAATTTAACCGCTTGTTGCTATGGCCTTATTGCCATGCCTCTAGCGCCCGGCGCGGGGGGGGGGGGGCGGGGGGGTTTGGGGGGGGGGGGCCCCGCGCCCCAAAAAACCTTGATAATTAAAATTTTT
>DWTW01000701.1:0-14971 GCA_018246275.1 Papilio slateri | reverse complement strand
TTATAAGGCTTGAAATTGAAAAACATACATAATAAATTTATTATTATTACGTATGTATTGAGAATTGAAGAAAAAAATTTTTTTTTGTATGTAACCTTGATTCATCGTTTTTTTTATGTATTGATATAGATCAAATATAATTTAATGTTTTAGAAGTTTGATTGCTTTTCAGAGGTTTCGTATGAATTTCGTAACCGAAGTAAAACTCACCTTAAACTTGGGATCTCCAAAAGTAATAATTTATTGCCCTATAAAGTGTGAACTCTCGATTTCGTAAAGTAAAAAAGTTTGAATTTAATCTCTCTTTGAACACATGCGTCAACAAAACTTTACCATCTCGGAATTAACGTGTTATTTAAAGGTGGCTGAATACGCTCTCTCTTTCTATCTAAGTAGAGCGGTAATCACTTTGGTTTACGAGGATTTTAGTTATCAAGTGTGATGCAGAATAAAAGCCAAGAGTCGAATCCTAGCGAACTTGTAGCAGTAACTACAGACATTTTAACGTGAAAAGTAGTTGAAGTTAGTAAGCATTTGATGAATTTGAATTCATTGATACGCTAGCTTAGGATTTTTTAAGACTTAATTAGATTTGAACTTCATCTGTACCTACGACCTACAAGTCAGCTTGCTAGCAAAAATCATCAAATCTAATGGACTTATTTAGCGTTTATTAAAACCATGATGTGTAAAGTTTAGAAAAAGAGAGAGAAATTAGAATAGGTTAATCATAAATAAGGTTAAAACACACCTGTATGTCTCAATTAATAAAGGCTTGAACGAAGACACTTTTCTGACACTTATGTTCTCCTCGCCATTAACAATGGAACATCAACGAATTACTGCACTCTACAGTGGTATGGTGATATTAAAATAAAGTATCAAGAAACCCATCATACGTTTACGTTTCAAATTAGGAAATGTCCTTTGCCGTACGGCTTAGTAACGTAAGTAACTTAGTGGTTTATTGCACTTTTATTGCAGTGAAATTACCCCTTAATACCGTTAACGGAAATAGGCCTTTTTAATTCAGACTTACATAAATGTAGAATTTCAATTACAATCATTAACTGTCTGAACCTATTTCAAATTGCTTCCCTGAGAGCCCTTAGGGACAATTATTGCAGGCTTAGCGAGGGATTTCGGCTTCTTCTAGTGCCACTTATATTTTATTCGCATTTTCGGACAGACGGAAATAGAAGTTATATAAGTTAGAATTGTTACTGATTTTTTATAGAAGAAGGTGGCAAAGGAATCAAATCCTCTTCTCCGTCCTTTCCTTATTAGAAAAAGACAGGAAGAGGAAGATGACTAGGCCTCTAGTTTTCTGTCTAATAAAAATAAACTTTTCTTTCTCTTTAAATAAATCAGATTTCTTTACTTTAAATGTAAAGAGAAATACTTGGCTGTATGATTCTGTGATCACCGCCGCCCATGAAATTCCGCAAAATCAGAGAAGTTCCTTCCCTTGCGGATATTTATAGGTCGCGGTAGGCGCTCGACGTGAAGTAAACCGCTCGTTTCTAACGTTATTCCATGAAAAAAGTAGTAACATACCAAATGAGATTTATTTATATATAAATCGCCATACATCAGATACCAACTTTGACCTGAATGTTAATTCTTACATAGAAATCGAGTCCAAGACTGGCGGAGTTACGCACTCAAAGTCTTAGACTACGATATATTATGTATGTGGCATATTAAAAAGAAATAACGGGATAATAATTATTTGTTTTTAAAATTATACACCGTTAGAAAGATACTCAAATATACAAATACCGATTTATATAATGCAGATATGTACGGTTGAAGTTTTATTAGTGAAAAAGAAAAAAACAAACAAAAGCAAGACTCTTTTAAAAGACGTCGTTAAGTACGAAGTTGAGTGTCGACTCAATTTTAAAAGAGTTATTGCTTTTGAAATTTTCTTTTGCTAACTATCGCGATCTAAGATAATAAAATTAGACGATATTCTTTACTCCGCTGCGACTTATTTAAAGCACTTGGACCAACATCTTCATCCGTCGACTGTTCTAAGAAGAATTCTAAAGAAGAATTGATTAACATTTTTCTAAAACAATTTGGTCGTGCTCGCGATAGACACAGACTGATTACATTTTATGTGAAAAAAATAATCGATTAAATTATCGCTCTAACTATTTGATAAAAAACTACATAAGAAATATCCAACAAAAGAGAACGATTTCCTCCTGTGTCGTTAATATATTATTTTCTTTATTTATGTCTTGTTTGACTATTCTCGCGTTATTTCCTTTGTCGCATAGAGGACCTTTTCACACGGGGAAATGTCTTTCATCTACCCTAATACGTCTCTCGCACGCTCTCGCACAAAACAACCGGGAAAACTATTGTTCGCAAAAAATAACACCCTTAAAAATACTATAAATCGCTTGACATAATCAGATGGCAAACTATAGTATTGCTATTAGATTAAAACGACAGCAAATTAACAATAGAAGGCACAGTGCCCACGGTGTTGCCCATTCGACTCGATCGACCAAGTGCTACATCACGGATCGTAAGCATGGAGTAAGCGTTCCGTAATATTTCAGCGTATTATTTGGTTAAAGAGAGATCGGGTCGTTTATCTGAGGTAGAGTCAGCAGTGAGCTGTTGATCGAATATACCGGTGTCCGGAAAGTATGTTTTTTTAACATGTTTGTACCACACACTTGGTGTTTATATTTTTTGTTTCATCTGATAGATCCAGTTACACAGGCTCCATCCTTTTCTCAGCATCTTCGTCTCCTTAGTATTTTCTTACATCTCTTCCCTTTGTCTTCTCTTACTGTTTCATTGAGAGCGGTTTATGGGTATCATCCTTGCAGAGGGCCTGTCAAAATGGGGGTTCAATGTCTGTCGTTAAGTAATACTATCTGTGCTTCCTTTTGCAGACATTGCCGAGTATGGACGACGTCGAATTTGGAAACACAAATGTATCGTATTATTATGGACGTGAGCATCATTCGTCATAAAACTAATTTCTTGCTTGTCTTGTAGCTTGTAATATTAAAAATATAATCAGAATCATATATTGACTAGATGTGCACACTAACTTAACAAGTGATTGTGTGAATAGCTTTTCGGTAGATAAACAAACGTAACTTTCTAAAAAATATCGTAAGTCATTATCTATGATTCGATTCTAGATACAACGCAAGACGAGCAACCTTACCACTGAGCTATCGCAATCTTGGCTAGACAAATCATTCGAAGAAATACATGTATTTCAGGATATAAATATAATAGAAGAAGTAACTTTTTAATAAACAAAAATAATAATTTAAAAAGTTATGTTGAAAGACCTCTTAAAAAAATATCGTTTTCGGCAATTTTAGAATTTATGAATGAGCACTTTATTTAATTTTTCAAATTATTTATTACTTATCACCTTGATTATTAGTATGTATTTAATTTAATTAATAAAATAATAATTATATTACAAAAAGTAACCGCCTAACGATTATATTAAATTATTTAATAACCAGATAATGTACAATATTTCTAAATAGTATAAGAACGAAAGAAAAAACTTACCCGGGCAACAACTGTAATCCGTAAAGAGTCACTACACGACACGGTGCAACACGCACACTTCAGGTGGAATTCAGCTAAAATTCATCTGAAACGCGGAGCCTCGGCCGCGGCGCCGCTCCGACCCGGACTGAGCAACCTCGAATCATAATGCCACAGATTATGGACATTTCCGAGGTGAAATATAGACACGACAAGTCGAACACTTAAAATATTGTAAGTTTATTTTTACTATTTATTGGTGATTGACTAGACTAAAATTCTGTGTCAACTAAGGAACTAATGCAATGATAATGTTTCTACATAAAACACATATAATTAATTGATTATGTACGAAAAAAACGTCAGTGTAAGCTATATTAGGAAGAGCTATTTCAAGCTAAATGATTTTATTAAAAACTTTTGATGATCAAAAGTTTTTAGTTTCATTTTGAAAAGTTATTTACACTCTTAAGCTACTTGAAATAAAGCACGCAGATTATGTAATAACCTCCTTAAGAGAAGTGATAAGGTTAAAGGTTGGATTCTTATAAGTTTATACATATAAGACATTCTATACATAACAACAATATTATAAAGACATTATTTTAAACCTTGAATTACAAATGAATTATTTTGTATTATGTTATAATAACTAAAGAAACATCATAGACACATCGCACTCTGTAAAGAACTTTTTACTTACTTTATGTAAATAAAAACACTATGAATCAATCGTAAAAACGTAACGAACTCAGTGTGATTTATTCATTGCGCACGGGGAAAATTTTTACGCACATCGTAACTATGTTTACTGGCCTCACTAACCAAAACCTAAACAATAGTAAAATCCAAGTGAATTTACGAATGATTACCGTCACTATATGGCTCATTGTTCTTAACGCCGGTGAAATTACTCAGTAATTAAGCCGTCTTGTTTTAATTAATTGTTGCATTGTTGCTTCACTTCCGCTGCAATGTATATAATAATGAACTCTTGTTATGTAAATAAATATTTAAGGTTATCTCTGTAGAAAAGCCTTAAGCTGATGCGTGGGAATTGAGAAAGTATGCATTATGTTAGGTTGGAAACTTTTATACCTCTAGTAGTTGGTTCGATATTAGCTCTTAGATTATTAACATTGTAGCTCTCTGTCACGTAATTTTGAATGTGATAAATTATTAATTGATTCATCACGTTCAATATTAATATTTCATGATACAATAACAAATGGTCTGACAACATAAGAACGACGATTTTCTTTTCGGAATTAATGTACGCCTATTATATACACTCTGGCTTGGTTATGATAATTTGTTTTTGTAATTATATATTTTAATTATTATTTTTAATAAAACAAAAAGATATCCAATTAATTCAAGTTTAAAATTAGTAATATTTATCTTGAATATATTACTAAAATATTCAAGATAAATACGCTCTCGGAGAGACTAAATTTTCTTAAGCACTAAATTAATTACACAGACAGCTCTACGGTGTTATTCCTTTTTAGCTCTCTTTCTGTTGCGTACATTTTGATACCTTTCTCTTTTCCTCACGAATTTGAAGGTTTGACGTAAGCGCGCGGGAAATTTGCTCAGTCGGTAGAGTCAGGTGGTCGAATGGTACACCCTTCACCACTGTTGATATTATTTTGCTTTATTCCACCTTGGAAGCTCTATGCACCCAGATAATAAGGAGAAATAAATATGATATATCTATTCCACTTTGTTCACGCAGGTCATGTGATTCAAGTGATATAAATCTGAAGTGAACAAAGTGAAACAAACCCTTGCAAGGATAGTGACACTTAGTGACAAGGACATTACACAGATAACAAAAACCGATGTGTGACTGCGACTACGATAAAAAGCCTTGTTCTTACCTGACAGAAGGATATTTTTCGCGCATATTTAGTATGTATGTGAGTCCATCCCATTGTGACCTCCTGTCGCCTAAACGGCTTGACCGATTTTGACAACTGAGGTGTCATTAGACTCGTATTATTCCCCGGATTGTCATAGATGACATGATAATGTAATGAATCGAACTATTGGTTTTTTGTTTTTATATCTATTTCTCTCTATTTACTACTATTCTATATCTCTATCTATTTATATATTATCATTAACGGTCCTTAACTCTCAAATGAGAGTGTGTGGCGTCGTATTATCTGATACAATTTTGTTTCATATTCTATGATTTCATTTTGTTTTCTTAAAACCTTCAAAGTAAACAATTACATCAGGATCACGACAGTAACATATGTGATAACTTAACAAGGCCGCTATACGTTTAGAGTCCGCTTCTACAAATATGATCGTCAAGGCCGTCTGTACAATGTGTCGAATGTTTTCTTTATCCGTATGTATACGTGTGACTGACGAGTATTAACGGATTTCTTTAAGATAGATTATTATATGTATAATATGAGGTACCAGAATTACTTTACTGTCCTTTTTGTATCAGATTTCGATGGAATTTTCAGAAAATCTTCAGATTGGCCTATCGGGTGGTCCTGTGAAGTTTGGTAGCGATCGCATCAAAATAATCATTGCCACCCGGATTACTAGTAAGTAACACGAGAGGACGCCACCCGTCCCCTAATAATATATTACTCGTCTTCGATACTAGCCCAGTCAGAATTACAGTGGTATCGATCTTTATAACCGAATTCAGCCACTGCAACCTACTAAACTCGACAGTCTGCAAAGAACAATGGTTCATTTAACTGCCCTGTAATAAAGTATTCTGCGCCGCTAGGATTAAGAACAACATTGGATGATGTTTGATCAATGAAAGGTCTATTAAGTAACCAAACTTTCAACATAAATAATAAATAGACTTAGCGTAAAGCGTTTCAAGTTTAGGCTTGAATAAATAAACTTGCTTAATTAATGTAAACACGAATTATTTAATTATATCTTAATTAATACTAACAATTAATTAATGTTTGTTTATAATTAAGACTAAGTTGGGTTTGTGTTATCGTTTGATATCATTTTGTATAAACTTAGAGATAGAATAATCCCCCAATGGTTAAAGGTACGGATTGAGAAACGTGGACAACATGGTCGTGGGTTCGACTATTGCCGTGAACCATGTCCTAGCACAAGCTTAAGCTTAGTTAGAGTGGTCAAAAGAAATATTAGTAAATAATTTGATAATCCACTAATATTTCTAAAAAAAACTATGTGCGAAATGTGGGGATTTTGTGCAAATATGTAATTCTATTTGCTTTATTACCGCAGACCGCTCTTTACGCATCTAATAGAAGTCAAGTAAACACCGCATACGTGACATCGCATGTATACGTGATGTTATAAAATACTATCTTGACTATATATTATAGTCTAGTACGAGTATATACTGTCATATTGGTGTTATATCAGAAAGCCCCTAACAAATCATTATGATACAATAATTAATAAACAATATCAGATCAACAATTGTGAAGCCTTTGAGAGGCCATTGTGACACGATTGTGCCAGTAGAATTAGGAGACAAGAGTCTTTCCTGAACTCAAGACTTCCTTTGGTCTACTTGTTTTGTCATTTACTTCTCGTCTCGTCGCAGGCACGTTAGCGCTATCAGAACAGTCATTTGCTACTGATCACAACGTTAGTGTACTTGTGTGTTAGTTTGTTTTAGTTGATGTTAAACGAGTCATTTAATAGCTGCTAATGTTTCTAAAACTGAAGCGATCTTAGCTTAAAATTTGAATATCGATCCGACCGGTCGGTGCAAATTCCCAGACAGCACAAGGAAATCACTTGCTTAGACTTACGTTCGATGGCACTAGTAAAATTTAGTAACATAACAAAACACTAAAAAGCACTGTTTTTATACTGTTGTTTATTGCTTGTATGTTAACGATAAAGACGATTACTTGTAGCGAGGGAATGATAAAATTCCAAGGCGATAAAATTTCAAAACACAAAACCCGTGCGAACCAGTGCGATATTTTTAATAATATTTCGTATTATTCCACACGTTTTATTTCAGGATGTTTAGAAAAAAAGCTTAAAACAACAAATAAATCGACACAACAGTCGGTACGCGCTAGAACAGGTATGTTTACTTGTCTGTCTGTCATCGCAGACAAAATAGATGGCACGGGTTCGTATCGAACTGGGTTTTAAAGTAAACTCGCCAACGTTACCCCAGCTTTTAGAGTTCTCGGCTTTTTAAATTGAATCATGGATTTATCTGAACATCTTTGACTGAAGTTTAAAACTTGTGTAATCAGCATTAACTGATGCCGAGGTCCAACAAATCAACAATCATTGTAAGTAAATAAGAACAATTTTATTGAAATATACCCATGGAGTACTAAAAACAGGGAGCAGTTTTGTTATGACGAGTCCAGAAAATATTTTAGTTAGCCAGAAGACTTTATAGTTTTATTTACCACTCACAGTCCGAATGGCTTAAAATTAAGATTTTATTTATTTCAATAAACAGCAATACAGAAACGAGGTTTATTTTATTAGTTTTAGTCTTACATTTTAACTCTATGACATTGCTATGCAAAAGTCAAAAGACCTAAGGTGATAAAGGTATTTATATCTTTTAGTCTTTTGACTTTTTGAACACCATCAGCTTCAGGCTGCAGAACGTTGAACGTAGAATGGCGATAAAGATCGTTCTCTTGCCCGGATACTCGCAACTTTTAACAGATCGTTGGTCCATCTCGTTAGAGGTCTACTTAGTCCAAAAAATATGGAATCTTATTCAATGAATAAAGTTTTAACTTAAACATTCTATCATTGAATATTAATAATAGTTATCTTTTTATTAAATTAAGTCTTTAAGTAGATTCATTTCCATAATAAAGCCGTAGCTTAGGATTAAGAACGGCCCTCTCATTCGTAATTTTCGATCTCGGCTAATTGAATGTTGACCTCCGGGAGGTCGCCGACCTCTTTCAG
This sequence comes from Papilio slateri, assembly GCA_018246275.1. Taxonomy (NCBI): domain Eukaryota; kingdom Metazoa; phylum Arthropoda; class Insecta; order Lepidoptera; family Papilionidae; genus Papilio; species Papilio slateri. Next base: position 6,502 of record DWTW01000701.1, on the reverse strand, counting down.
CCTAATCTAAGAACAAATTATCTTTGCTTAGTCGTTTAGTACCGTTAATTAAAAAAAGCTGAGGTTCATTGGCCTGTAAACACCTCGTAGGAGAAGATCCCTGCGACAGGAGGTCAGAGATCCAGAACCTTTTGTTTACTTGATTTTAATATTTCTCGGGTCATCTATGTTCTTCTAACAACTCATACTGGGTAACGATAGGAATCAGAAATAGACAATGACATGATGAACAAAGACAATGATAGAAGGAACGTTGTGATAACATTTTCTTTCCTTAGCAATAGTCCTAGTCTCATTTGGCTTGGCTCATTTGGCTCATAGGCTCGCTGAAAAACATATATCATTGCTGTCTAAATCATTCTCTGTAGCAGATCACGTGAGTAATGATTTTTGTTTTAAAATGGCATTAAGCTTGACAACTTCTTCAGGTCTTAGAATGGGGTATTCTAGGTTCCTTAAAGGTGACTACAACGTTTGAATGTCCTTAAATTCGTATAAGTTTGCACTTTTGACCTGGAACCAACAAGTAATGTATTCACTTCACAAATCAGAATCTCAAAGTATACCACGGGCAGACAGTGACATGTAAATATTTGTAGAGCAATAATTTAAGGCGATAACGAGTGATTGCCTTTGTTTACACCCGGTTTCACTCGGAGCATACTCCCAGAGCAGTTCCTTACTTTACAAAAAATATATATTTATTTTTTATTAAAATTGTGATAAAGCCTATTATTCTCGTAGAATTTACTTGAAACATGATTCTATACATTTGCCAACTGGATAGTTTAGTTGCAATAGTCAAACATTTGACTGCTGAATTTCTTTTTTTTAACCATTCCGTCTACTCCTTTTTTCCGTTCCATTCCCTTCACTTCCTGTAATCCCTCTTTTATATGCGTAAATTAAATAATATAAAATTACTATCAACACTAGCAGAAATTTACCGTATTCCCTATAACTTCGTTAGTACGCAGCTGTAATTTCTGTTTGTCCGAATATCTGCTAGGACTCGGCGCAGCGCCAAGGCAGATTCTTGAATCTTTATACGCACATTGTACGTCGACTTTGCCCGTTCGAGTTGCCAAAACCAGTTAGATAAAAATTACTTGTAATAGGTACTCCAAAAATTGTGTAACTTAGCTCAATTTTTCTCTTGATTGAGTAATTAAATCAAGTGGTTGATCATACTTCAATATCAGGACTTTCTTAGGTATACATTTAACTGCACAATGATAATTCGAGTGTTACTAGTACTTTGAACTTTATCCTTTTTATAATTATGTCACCAAACTGGTTGGTATAAATTCCTCTAGAGAAGTCCCTACTACTATCCACTTGTAAAAAATAAATGTAATTTGCCACACTTCCTTCATTCATCCTTTCAAGACCCATAAAAAGTACACACATACCGTTCTCAATTACAACATTATTTCTATATCTAATGTCAATCTGGGAGTGCCCCAGAATTACAATACTAGTACATTACAAAGTGCTGTAAGGTACTAATTTTACTAGGCGCTCTTTTAAACCCATCTCCTTCTGTTTCCTTTGAATTATTAAATTTCTTGTACTGAAAACTCCGCGACGAGACCGCTGAGAACACTTAATATGATCTTCAATGATTATCGTGACGTCACTCGAGCGACGGCAGCGCGCTCACTGAAAGTGTGAAGTTCAGTGGATCGAATACTCATAACGCCGCGGCCACACTGACGGGAAATTAGAGTTTATAGCGGAAGTTATTACAATAAAGCAAAAGAATCTTGTAAATATTACTTGTTAGTTTTGTGCAATAACCATTAAGAAAATGAAGTGTATCTGTAGGTCAATGGTAATAATTAATTGATGATTTATAGATTACCCATTTTTAGGTTTACTGTACACGTAACTTAACAGCCAAACATTAATTGTACAAATGCAGAAACATTTGAAGTATTTTTATTTTTTATATAGTTTATTTTACATTAAAGAAAATGTCTGATTGTGTCACAGACTTATGCGGAATATGGAAGTGATTCATTGGGAATCGCCACGTGTTTGTAAGCTCAGTGAGTTGTGAGACTAGCGCGGTGGTTGTCTCGACTGCTCTGAACAGTACACGTTACAGATCCAACAACGAATGAGGTTAATATTAATGCTGCAACCACCCCCACTGGCGATTGAACTGCACACTAGGAATGAAATGTTATATTTCTTATCTATAATTATGTATAACAATATTTGCTTCGAATTAAAACGTACTGCATCATCTATCTCAACGTTAACGACGCTGCAAGTAAGACCGCACGACTATACAAATAGAAAACCACATGAGACAAATACGAAACTACACAAACATTTGTTCGCTATTTTAATACTAAAAACCCGACATTTCAAATTCTTACAACTACATTCTATTTTATGATAAGGATATTTCTAATAGTCACGGCATTATTAAAAATCGTATGAAATACTTTTTCATATGTCACAGTATTCCTTAACGTAACGTAAATCATTGGCTGTGAAATCACTGTGACAAAAATAATAAATCAAATGAAAATGAGTAAAAGTATCAATCATTGTCATGTCTACTTAAAATGAAGAATAAATTATGATGAACAAATGATTTTGCGATCGGATACAAAAGCAGGTGTGACATATGATAAAGTATTTCATATGATTTTCAATAATGCCATGCCTAATTTCTAAGCCGTGATACAAGTACATTAGTGTATAGCGCCATCTATGAACCTTTGCTTACAACTACACCATAATCCCAATTATATCGACTGATTGAATATTTAGAAACAAGTCATATTAGTATAGATTTTCTTATTGTATTCAAGCGTATATATTTAAATGCAAAATATTAACTATAATTCCACATACTATTAATGTAAAATTTTATTCTTAAATAAGTTATTGCAGTTTCATAAGTAACATTTATTACTTTGCACATTATGAGAGACTCGTCCGTGCCAGATTAATACGTGCAGACTAAAACGTATTTCTCACAGCGAGAGAAAATTCTTACAAGCTTTTACAATTTACGAGGGAGGATTAAAAAGATTTAATGAATTGTCTTCCTATTCCTATTATGATATCTTGTAAGCTTTATTACGCTTGAACAAAAAGTCCTTTTAATTTATTTCATATTTCATAATGTGCTTAATAATACACAATTCTTCTGCCATTTTGTTTCAATAGTAAATAAATAAATAAATTAGCACTCACGCACTTTACCCAGGTGTAGGCAGAGATTACGGATCAAGATCAGAGATTACATGCTCCTCGGCTATTTTATTTCTTTCTTTAATGTATATGTCGCCAATCTGGTCGGTAATCGTTCGCCTAGGATGACGGTATTCAACAATAAAAGGAGGGAAATAAGCAAGCGGCTCACTTGATGTTATGTTTACTTCGCTATCCATCAACATTTGTAAGAAAGTGGGAAGAACGGATAAAGAAAAAAAGAGTGTAGGAGTGAAGGAGAGAAGGAGAGAAGGAAGTGTATGGATCTGCAACACCACGAACTGCAGACATATGAATATCTCTACTTCGGGCTCGTATTCCGTTGTGTACTACATCTCTGCCTAAGCCAGCTCATTCGTGCCACGGCTGCTGCGGCGCTTTGCTGCACCGCTACAAAAAAATGTAGGTAGTCATTGAGGACTGACGTTAGAACGTTAGACGTGAAAACTTGAAAATACAAACTAACACTAGTTTTTTTTTCATTAGTTATTTATATTAATTTTAGTGTATATATGTATAAAGTATACAGAAAATTAAAAAAAAAACAAACCTTTTCTTAAGGTTTCCTATATTTTAGGAAAGACGTTTTTAATGTTTGATTCATCATTTTCTTTTTATTACAAAGATTCAATCATTTTGGCATTCGGTCGCCGACACATTAAAAAAAACGATTAAAAAAGAGCGTTCGTAACATGATAACAATACGCAAACTACAATCGTTGCAGTAGCGCCATCTATTGTCCACGCCATACACTCGGAGTTTCTGTCGAAACTCGCCCTTTAGCTTTCTTAGTATCATACTTCCGGGTGGAGCGACAAACATTGAAGACGTCGAACAGAATTGCCCTGTGGCCCGAGCTGGACACGTCGTCCGCTAGGCGCCAGTTTACCATCTTCCCGAGCAACTTGGCCGTGCACGCAGTTACATCCACGCAGCTGTTTACCGTGTACCGTCGTCCTCCTCTGAAGGTGTCGAAGGTAGGCTCAGACCCAATGTTGAGGACGTGCAGCCCCAGCTCGTCCAATTTGGCCGCCACTTCCAGGCCGAACATGTTGGGGATTTGTCAATTTTTTAAAACACAATAAAATCTTAAATTTATCAAGACTGGTCAAAAGACTCAATGTGCTTAAAATATTTTTAAACCTAAATCTACGTAAAAACAAATAAAGCAATATGTCAATAAAGTCAAAGTTAAAATTAATGCAAAATTCAGTCTAAAAGGTGCATAAAAGCAACATAAAAGTTAAAAATTAAAGATTAAAATTCGCAATTAAAATTTAAAAAGTTAAAATTTAAAAAATATAAAAGTTTTTAGTCTAGAGGTTTAAAAAGTCAAAGTGTAAAATGCCAAACCTTAAATTGTACTTATAACTAATGTTTTGGGCAATAGTCTACATAAATAAACCTATATAAAATATTTAGCCTAGATTTTTTAGTCCAAAAAGACGGTATCACAATTTTTTACCAAAAACTGATATGTAAAAAACGACTAGGCTCAATATATATGACTAGGACTATATGACTATATGACTAGTCTTTACTTACTAACTACAAGGCGCGACCTTTTGGTCATACAAACAAACTTACCAATATATTGTCTCTTTATTTTTTCAGGTTTCTGGTGTCCTACGCGGCTGCACGAGGTGTCGTCTTTATGCCGCTGGCGTCCTCTATTTGACCGGGTGGTCAGGTGGCGGCTGGCGGCTGCGGATCTTCGACCACGTGACCACGTGGCTTTATAAAACTTGATGAGGCGACCTCTCGCGCGCTGTAAGTGTTTCGATAAAACTATATGTCATTATCTATTAATAATCACTACACTTGGAGCAATCGCTCGTACAAAGTAAATCAATGTTATCATGGACATCTGCAACACCAGAGGAACTGCGGATGCGTTGCCGGCCTTTAATAAAGAGATATGCTCGCTTCTTGAAGGACCCTAAGTCGTACTGGCTTGGAAATACCGCCGAGGACAGACCGTTCCACAACGTACAACGTGCAAGGTTCCATTCGTGCAAACCGCACCGTCGAGGAATGCCAGCCCTCGAGGTGGTGTGGATGGTACCTGGCGGTCAATACAAATAATGAGGTGTGGTACGGGTGGGAGAAATGTTATTTTTGTTACCTCTGCGTGTGTGGGAGGGGCTGTGGTGGCGCGCGGGGGCGGCGGCGGGTCCCAGGAGCGGGGACTCGCTTATGACCACCGCTCCGCCCGGCTCGCCGCCTGCAAAACCAAGGCCAACGGTATCATTATCATTGCCTATCACCCTGCAACAATAACATCTATTGCAAGAATGTGGTGGGCCGGCTCCATCGCTGAAATCAGAAGAAGGCGACAGACCTCACAGAAGTCAGGCGTATAGAAGTATACTGCGTTTCATCTGATGAATGAAGATGATTGAAGAAGCCGGAGACCCGATTCCAGAACTCTTCCCCTTCTCTTCCTTTTCTAATAAGGAGAAGATTGGAGAGGAGGAGATGTATATGAGAAGGAAATATACTTTTTCCTGTTTATCCCCCGCATCTGCAACTCATTAGTTTGTTGCAGATGCATTGCATCAGGTGGCTGGCAGCTTGCTCGTTTGCCACCTTCTTCTATAAAAAAGTCGCTTGCCATCCTGTTACCGGGGATGAAAGTTCAAGTGAATATTGAATGAGAAAATACTCGTGAAAATAAAAAAATGAATACTTACTAATGTTGAGACTAATTGTGGACCTGGTGGAGTTGGCGCGCTGGTGGTGGTGGTGGTGCTCTCGTATCGTGTTGTTGATAAACGGCCACAAAAGTCTGTTAACATTTATCTGTTTTTTAAGAGAGGTTTTGGTTAGTGGCTTTAAGGGAAAGATTTTCACTTTTAATTTACCTAGAGGCGGCGGGCGCGGCGGGCGCGGCGGGCGCGGCGGGCGCGGCGGGGCTGCCGGCGGCGAGGACGCGCGGCGCGGCGCGGGGCCCGCTGCAGCGCACATTCGCACACATTATGAATCCATCTCAATAACAGCTAAACATAATTTTGCATAAAAAAGCCCAACAACAGAAACAGTTTGTATTTTATGAAGAAATGGGATTAAAAGAAGAGAGGTACGTACTTCTCTTCTTTCTTCTTTCTGCTTCATTCAAACATGCCCATACAAGCTCGTCGGTCATGGTTATTCTTATATATATATAACACTTTTCTTTAATTTGTCAGCAATCTGGTCGCCAATCTTTGTCAGCAATCTTTAACCCTGACACTGGCCGCTGTGTGTGTGTGTGTGTGTGTGTGTGAG
>DWTW01000700.1:0-14974 GCA_018246275.1 Papilio slateri | reverse complement strand
TCTTAATTGTTTGTAATAAATGGGAGTGTTGGGCGGTTAAAGGGATGGATGAAAAGAGAGTGCATGCGGCAGAAATGCGAATGTTGAGATGGATGTGTGGAGTAACACGAACGGATAAGGTACGGATCGAGTATATTAGGGGGAGCCTAAAAGTAGCACCAGTACATGGTAATCATCGTATAAGCATGTTATGAGGAAGGTAGAATAGCATGTGACAAGGAAAGTTTTAGATTTAAATGTGGAGAAATATATTTGTAGGTTTAGGCATAAAAAAAGATGGATGGACGATGACTTGAGTTAGAAAGGAGTGACTACAGAGATAACGGTTGATAGGAAGGCGTGGAAGAAGGAAACTTGTTCTGCCGACCTCACTTAAAGTGGGAACGGGGCACGTGAACGATGTATTGAATGATGAATTGATTACGTTACCTTTTAGTGAATACTTTCTTGGAGAACAAGAACATACAAACGCGTGTGCTCGCTGCGAATTAATTTCCGCACAGACCAGCATTAGCAACGCTCGCTAACACGGATAAGGTTCGTCGACACAAGCCGGAAAATGATACGCGAAGGCTCAGCAAAATGGCGCACGTTGACACAGACACACTTTACGTAGACAATTCTCATCCACAACCATAAAACTCCTACAGAGGATACGACACGTTCTAGATCATGGCAACCACATCCGGCTATCTGAAGGTAAAGAAAGATTTTTTGATTAACAAAAAGTTAACATACTGATGAAAAAACGTGAAACAAGATCGTCATCACTTTGGACCATTGTTTGTTGTTGATCTAAAACCTTCTTGCTACGTGTACCATCACATGCACACGGTATTATTGATGTGGTGCATTTGGTTGACCATATATATAAATTAAATCATTGAAAAATAATATAATGTTGAACTAACGTATAGACGATAATGACTTTTATCTAATTAACAGAGGTGTAACAGTTTATGCGTCCAATCAAAATGATATAAAATGATTAATAAGGAAGGACAGGTCGTTATTAAACCGGAATTCCCCAGCTATTGACACTGGTGCCATCTAGTGATGAATACATGTGCAATATGATCAGTGCTAATTCATTATAGAAATACGCTACAATGTTAGCTCTCTGCTATTTATTGATTCTGTGGTTAAAATATTGAAGGTCGTGGTTTGCATAATTATCTAGATCTGTTATTGTTATGATCCCCGCTTTATATTTCGCGTTATCAGTTTAAGTTTCTGTCCCTTCGATGACCACGTGTGATCGAATTGTCCGCGTCACACGGGGCTTTATGTTTAATTTAAAATAAATTATGAACAGTTGCGACACGCGCTCTATTTCGAAACAAAAAAGTCGCTAATTTAAATGAAAATGCAGACGTAATCCAACACATAACAAAACAAACCGCGCCCGACAGCCGCCACAGCCATACTCGGAAGCGAGGCGGCCGTCGAACCCGCGCTACCGCGAATCCGATTGATGATACAGCATTTCGATCGCACCGCACTAATTCTATAATCGCAATAAAATCGTCATTGTATGCTGATTCCGGTGCCATATTTCGCCGATGTTTTAAAACGATCGTATGTACACGTATCGAGTGTCGACGATGAACATTCTAAATGAGTTATTGACCTTTATTACATTACAAATGTCTATTAGATAGCTATTGCGATAGTACAGTGTACTTTGACTACCTACAGCGGGCAAAGTTAACAAACAACATGTAATGTGATATCCATGTCTACTGCGCCGAATATTTAATGTATGACTTAACAGTATTTTATATTTTAAATATCATAAAATGTTAAAAGGCTTTGTAATTTACCAGCAATCTTAGCACCGACCTCGGAGCCCAACACCTCTTTTGCAGAGTAGCAATGTAATATGCTGAGATTACCTGTAATGCTACAAGATAAAGAAAAAAAAACGCATCAATAATTTCACTGGAACGTGTCATACTTTAGGAATTTTGAGCCAATTTCGCGACTTTAACATATAGCGAAAAACTTTTCTAGGTCAATTTTAAATTAATTATTTAAATAGTTCATAATCTATATCAGTCCGATCATAAAGACAGAAATGATTGTCTAAACAAAACGATCAGTCTCTTAATTTATTTTGTTGTATAAATGTTTTGATGTCAGATGGCGCGGCAGTCGGGGCGTTGACAGTTCTATGTCAATTTGTATTTATAGTGCAAAAATCACTGGAATCAGGAACGAAAGCGATATCAATCTCCGCGTCTATGGCCCGGTTTCCTTCGAGATTAAAAATGATCCAGAGTATATTTAACTTACGACAGTGGTCATTATATTTTCTTGTCTTTCCTGATTTAGTGGTTCTCAATTTATATTTGAATATTAATTACCAAAACGATAGGATAAGGCAGATAATAGCAAAAGGACCATCGTCTGTGCAATATCCTACTAGTTTCGTTCTCTTACATATTATATCTAATGAACTACGATAAATAACAATGAATGGTACTTTTCTTTCTAAACACACAAAAAGAATAGAGTCAAACTATGACACCTAATGTTCTTAAAATCTACCGTTTTACTTTTTAATGCAAATTTATGTCTTCTTATTTTAACTCACTGTCAATATATCCCTTGAAATCTTTGTATCAATGCACCGAATGGAGTGTCCGTAACGTAGAGTTTTTTTCGTCTCGTTTCGTTGCATCGTCGCTTCACTAGTTGTCAGCTTTATTTTCACACTTGGTAAACCCTTAACACATCGACCTACATTCCCATACTCAAAGAAAGGATATAGGAAACATTATCTGCGCGCGCAGCTGCCTAACAATGTCTATCGCATCCCTTCCTGGAGAAATGCACGATGATACCTGCGCGGGCGCAGGTCGGAAGTGAAAGGTGCGTAAAAAATCTCGCATAGTGCGTGATCGGACGCCGGATGGCCGCGGAAACAATGCGGACCTGAGTTATGGATGCTGCATATTAATTTATTCATACGATATAACTTGCAGATATAAGTGGGTAGACCAACTCCAAAGCATGCTAGCACCAATCTCTTTGCCCACACAATAACGTTAACTAGGAGGTTTAAGCACTTTTTATTTAACTAAATTGAATTTATCTCGCTCTGATACATTGCACGTAGTTGTGATAGGGTCTGATGAAAATAACTTCAGACGATGTAAATTGTCTGTCTCTAAACAATCGGAGCACAGAGCAACACTTATATTAATTTTCTTTAAAGTTGTTTCTTATCAAATCTGCGGAAACGGACAGTGGAAAGTAACACCCGCCGGTTGAATAAAACTGGGAGTCGGTTTCTTCTTAAGTCGATAAGGATTTATTTTTTCACAAACTTCCCATCGATAGTCAATAGTCTGTCAATGGACTATGGGTACCGCCGCTAGGTCCCGGCTACACTGCACATCACAGGAGATCGTGATTAAGCAACAGCATCTTATTAAATTATAAAATATTATTGTATATAAGGCAGAAAAATGTGAATAGAATCGTTCATATTCAATATTTCTATCTGTTTAATGGATAATGTATTATAAAAGCGCTTCTAAAAGACATTGAAGAAACTTCTAAAAACCGGAGATCGCCGACAAAGGTCGTTGTTCTTGGAAATATTTGCATATATTATTTCCAAAAGCGTTCGCATCGGCCCGGCCGAGACGCGGACGGCAACTGGACAGTAAGTGTATTGCCATTGCCCGTGCCCGCGTCCGCAGACAAACAACCGAAATACACCGCGACTACCTGTTCAGACGTTTGGATATTTCGACCGTTTGAAAAAGAAAAAATGAATTAATTTATATCACGTGTCGAATTCGACATAAATTCTTCATAGCATAGTTACAACACGAACTCTGAGAGCGACGCCATTAGGTCAAAACCTTTGATTATCCTAAAAATACGATACGACTTTTTGACTCGTTGTAAACAATAGAATGTAAAAGGGTAAGGAAGGGTTGTTCTTTTTTTGAACGGCTTCCTGGAAGCAGTACGTCCCTGTCGCGCAATAACTTGTTGAGGATGTCGGACAAGGACGGCAATATTAAAATATATTCAGGATCAATTTTATCTTTTTTTAATGCAATTTCAGTATTCGAACGGCGTTGGAACATCCGCTTTTAGTCTTTCCAAAATAAATAAAGGAGACCTACCCTAGGGGCCGCCGTCGGTAGTCTATGCGTAAACGTTTTTACAACTTCCTTACATTTTTAATTATTTATAAACGAAATTCGATTTTTATTTGACAACTATGTCTTCCAAAGAGTGGCAAAATCCCGAACACAGATAACACAAAGCCACTTCTTAAATCTTATCTGTTTTGTATTTATTCGTGCAATGCTCTTTACGATACTCGAGCGGAGCCGCGGCCGCGCGCGTGTTTTTTGGCCAGCCTTCAACCGCGGCGCAAGGCTATTGGATTTCACAATACCAGACAAACAGACAACGGACCGGTCGGCCCACTGTTACTTTGACGCTTCTCGTGGAACATTTTTCTAGTAAATAATAGAAAAATAGAATCGACCCGTATTTAGCTCACAAAGTGGTAAAAAAATGATACCTCTCCAAGACATAGTGTGGTTATCGTCTAAAAAAGGTCATAAATATTTTCCGTGTGTTGTGTTCTTATCAAAATTAGAATACGCTCCTCAAAGAAACCACTTATTACCGCTCGCTCAGACCACTCGAAAACATGTGAAGCGATTATGTTTTCTCAGCAAAAAAACTAGTTAATAGGGTCATACGGTAAACGTAAAAAGCCGCGGGTTTCCGTAACCGAACTCCGCTCACCTTGCGCCCTTCATATGTCCCGAAAAAAACTTAACCCAATTTTTAAACATTGAAAAAACACTACCTGCCACCGGTAGAGCTACACCCACGCCATTAAAATCAGGCTCTAACTGTAAAACGGTCCTTTTTTGCGGAGACATTTTTTCGCAATTTTTTGCATTGCACTCAACAGTTTTTAATTTTGAGATTTATGGTCGCGTTCCTTATTACGCAACGGTACCTTCGTCATTGTTTGGCTCTCTGCAGATGTTTTTTTTTTGTTTGCGAAATCTAAGAATTTTATTTTCATGTTAAAAACATTGTTGCTTTAGTTTAGAGAGAATTGGTCACAACGTTTAAGCGCTTACAACCCTCTGCGTATTAAAAAAAACTGCATATCTTGCGATGTGGCTATTGTCGGTTTCCATTTTCAAATTAAATTCGCATAAAAGGTAATATGCATACAATAAAATCTAGATTCTGGCAGGCTGAATAGTAATGGATTCGGTAATAAAACAAAGAATGATTATTGTAAGGGTCCGCCTAGGCTGCGCGTGCGTCATGCTCAGACAGGAGGTGATGGTGTCTGTGACGTCACCGCTCTGCTCGCTTCCGGCCACGCTCACACGTACACTCCCACACACCACAGTCCGTTCGATACAGTATGTGTTAATCAGACATAGTAATTGCATAAGTACTCGCTATGGCTCTAGTCAATTTTCCTCAAACGATTAATTTACATAACAGGAGCCGGAGGTAACATTTCGCGCGACCGCGTTCAACGCATGCACTCTGCTATTTTTGTTGATTAACAGACACGTACTGACTCTTCCTTTTGGATATATTATATTATCCATTGGATATTTTTTTTATTATAGGAAACTCAAATGATGATTGTTTGTTCGACGTTTAAAGGTTATCGTATATCGGCTTACATCTTTTATTTTCGTACATGTACACACATAGGTAAGAAGTATTCTAGATACGTTGTCGACTTTCATTTAGGATAGAGGAAGGGGAAGGTAAAGAAAAGGCAAAGCAGAAGGATTTGTGCAGCTCTTTCGCTGAGCGAAACAGTAAGGACAAGTATCTGAATCCCTCATTAACGCCGATTTTCGATCGAATTGACTCAGTCGTGTAGCGGCGCAGCAACTGCGTCCTTCTACCACAGTTGGAAAAGATGTGTTCTTACTTCAAGCAACTTTGTCGTACCTTATGATTACCATCTGGTTTATATCATATACTCACCGTGACCGTCAGAACCTAAGAACAGAAGAGTTTAATGAAAAGTGAGAAGTGATTTCTAAGTCAGTCCATACTAGTCGGAACAGATCCGAAACAATCGCTAGACTGTGTTAGGCCCAACTAAATATTCAATTGGTAAAGTTTGTTCCTATGTAAATATTAGGCCTATTGAAGTTTCTAGAAGGTCCCAGGCCAGACGGTAGACAAACAACCTAAATTGTGAAACCTCCGCGGGGTCCAGCTGGCGGGGCCTTGTGAAAACAACAAACTATAATTAACTATGTATGCCGTTTTAACTCTCTTCTCCCAAAAACAAATTGAATTTTCTAAGTTGCGTGTCGAATGTCTCGAATGTTTTTGATAAAAAAATGTATTATGTAATTAAATGACGATTCTATTTGATATTAGCTTCAAAATACTTTACTCCGAGCCTGTGTTTGTCTTCCGCTGGACGCCGGCTTCTTTGTCCCTTTAGTCTGCTGTCAGTCGCTTTATATATTTAAAAATGAGGGAATTTTAACACCAACTAGTTTACAATTTTAAACAGTTATAATCAGTAACGTTTTAGTAAGAAAAGATATGTATTTAAGGCTCGCTATTCAATACCAACTCTGAACCACATCCTATTAATAGACGATAAATTTCCAAAACATTGAAGATAATGTTAGCAATTTTTTTCAATTGCAAAGTTTTTTTAGAAAACAAAGAAACTTTTTGTGTGTTTTGTCTCTAACGATCCCATAGTCATAAACTTCTTTTAAATTTAATTGATTTGAAAAACTTGTAAGTTAGGGTGTTATAACTGTATGTATACGTGAGGAAAGTTATCGCTAGTGTAACATGATTTGAGACCTTTTTCTCATTCTAAACGTCCATCGCCTGAAGGTCGAACCTGAGACGTTTCCCCGTTATATAACAGATAAGGCTGCGGGCCCTTTTTGGAATTACAAAGTTCACCTTCTTATATACGCAACTGTTGAGTACAAATACATTTATTTGGCGTTATCGTTTCCTTAATAGTTTAAAAGCTCAATCTTTTAGAATCCTTATTAAACAGCTTTTTATTTTGTTAAACTATGCTTTTGAAATGTAATGCAATTAAGTTATATTTTTTTACATAATGTGTAAAAGCCAAATGGATGCTAATTAAAACATAAAGCGGTCAAAAAAAAACAAAAAATATAGCAGTGTAATAGGATGCCAGAAACTAGTTCCGTGCGCGGAGAGCGCACGACGGCGGCTGCCAGTTGCAAAAATTTTATGAAAGAAAATAAAATAAAATTTTATTACCTAATGACACAATAAACAAAACATCTTATATTTAATAAATATTCTGGTGATAACAGCTCGCTTTTATTATCAGTTCGAATTGAAATATTGCTTTATTTTATTTTTCAAATAAAAAAAATACTTTAAAATATATTAAATCGAATGGCGAATTGAAATTAAAACATTATAATTAAATCCTAGATCATAATAGACTAAAAAAAACTAACACCATGATGCAGCATCAAAAGTTTGACGTAGAAGAGCACGGAACGACAGTTGGAACGGCAAGGTTTTGTAACATCGGTGGGCGAACTCGAGACACCGGTGAGCACTTTGCGCCACTCGGATGTTGGGTAACGAACTGGCTGCGCGCGCGCACGGCACACACTCGCCCAGTGTGTTGTAAAAAACATCACCTCACAAAATTCGCTCACAGTCGCCGACGCTCTTATAAAAACGGCATACGTACCGATTTCGAGCGGTGCGCCAGCACTTTCAGTTGTTTCTTCAAGTAGGTCTTTGGTTCCTGTTTTTAATGACATCACGCATATAGATGTATAATCAGTGAAAACCTATAGTTATGTTTAAAAAGACATTTACGGTAGGTCCCCCATGAAGGCCGTGTAGGCTATTCATGCATACCAAGTACTAAATGGACATCGTTGTTCCCCAGTCAAAGACAATGTAGCTCGTGGAATCAACAAGATTTACTATTTCTTATGTCTGGGCGTGAAGAACGCAAAATCGGTGATAACCATGATTTTGCATTCCAAAAAAAAAACAGAATAATACCCTGTTGACACAGACACCACTCATATTGTCACATCTGTCAAGTATCACAAGAGTTTTAGCGTAACAAGCCCTCGGCAACGTCACTATCAGCGATGCCGGGAACTAACGATACAGAAGATATATTTTTAACAAACATATACCAACATACGTTCTGGAATATTCCATGAGATATAAAATATAATTCGAATAAAAGAAAATCGGCTAACAACTCAATTTCCTGTATAAATATCTCGAGACGATATTGTAATATCCGGCAATATTTCATTGTACACAGACGCTCGACTGCGGCCTCGGGTAATTAATATATATTTTAAATAATAAACGTATGTAGATAACAAAACGATCGGTGCGGCAACCTCTGCTCGGTGTTCTCTGAACTGCTCGACATGTACAGGTGATGCGCTCCGCGGCAGACCGGCAGCTCGTAAAATTCTATCTATTTCGGGAATCATAAGCGCGCATAGGTGAGGTCGAAATCGAAAGGCTCGGAAATCTGACGAGGTATCAAACGTACAAAACGACAATCATCGATATCGATAATGAATATTATCGATATGTCGCGAGAGCACATCGGTGGCGTTCGAATCGTGCGCGCGGCCAGCGTAATGCTGTTACGATATATTTGTGTCAATGTCGATGCAAGAAAAAAAACTGTCGAAGCGCGAACCGGACGGACAGATTCCGCAGCGAGCGGATACGGTAAGATGCCGGCGCATTGCGCGCGCGCCGCGGGCAAACAAACAGCAGCGCAAACATCCACGCGACTTCCCCCGGCTGTTATGACACGCGGGCGTTGTTGTTCATCCCAGCGCGAGTGCGCAAGCAACTGCCGTTCTCGGAAGCTCTTAAACTTACAACGCCTTCCCAATGCTGCCAATGGTTTATAGGCTCATTGATAATGCAAATTGGTTTTAATTGCCACGAGGTAGTTCTAGAGGTAGTTCATCAACCATCAACAATTGACAATTTAAAAATTATGAACAACAAAGCAGATTTAATTTTAGGCTACGATGGCGCATGAATTTAGAATGATATGTACTCGATTTTATTTGACAACAAACCAGTTTTGGTTATATCGTAACACTGAACCGAGAGGAACATTGTCTCGCGGAGGTTGCGTAAGTCTCGGTCGTAACAGGAAAACCCTGCCTCCAACGCGCACACCAAATTTATAATTGACTTATCGCGACTATATTTCCATTACGTGTCTTTTTGTAATCGCTTCTATGTTTAAATATACAATGAAATGTATGTTCCAAAACTAAGTAACAAATTTAAGATGGAATAATGGAATAATGGATGGAACTGAGTTCAACAAGAGACTTATAAGATACTTTATTGTACGACTTGAATGCTTATAAGGCGGGAAGACGCAAAACCGGCAACATTACTTGAAACCGATGTAAGTAACATGTAAGTACTATTTCTGCCGCGCAGCAATCATTATTGCACCTTCATTTTAGTAATTACTTTATTGATATATACTTCAATATGGCGTTCAGTTTTTTTTTGTTTTATCGATGAATCTGCGAAATAGAAATTGATCATAATTATCGTTAGACTTACAATACAGAAATAATTAAAAAAGCTTTAACTGTAGACCTGCCTAAATACAAAAACCTTATAATATAGGAAACGTCGTATTCAGGAACTTGTCAAACGTCAAATCCAATTCTGCCGCCCACATCGCGCCGTGCTTGTTGGCTAACGTTTCCGGTTAACTACTAAAGTAAGATTTCGTTAGTTAGTATGATTATTATTCATTTTATATAGAAATACGCGTTGTGTTTCTTTTTGCATAGTGTACGTTTAAACACTTCAATATTTTAATTTCGTACTATGAAACACAAACAAACGGTTACAGCCCAAAGTCGGCAGGACGGTTCTAAAATTTCAAATGTCAAATACATTACAAAAGATTTAGATGTATCGACGTGAAAATAATGAACAGAACGAATGTGAAGCTAGCACCATTCCCGTGAGGTATGAGCAGCGCGCTGACGGCTTTCGGTGTAATAATAACACGGGCGGTACAGATAACGCACGCGTATCTAATGCCCAGGCTGCGCGGTGTCGCGGGCCGGTGCAACCGGGTCAAGGCGCGCGGTGCATCGCTCGCCGCGAGCAAATCTCACTTTCGCGCTGCGCCAAACATGGCCGCCGCGTCGCGGTGACATGACGACACAGGGTTGCTAGCGTGCAAATATTCTACAATTTTAGTAATCCTCATACACTTTACTTTTCAATAGGAAAATATTTAAATATAATAACTAATAATAAAAATTTTAACTGAAAAAATTTGAATTTTGGCAATTAAAACGATGGCCACTCCATTGGTTAGAGGTGAGATTTTAGTTGGTCGTATCATACATCATTTCGTATTCCAACAGCGCGTTTCTATCATCACTAGCGATGGCAGCGCGCTGTCTTGTCAGTGGTACAACGTTGGATTATCTGCATTTTTAAAACGCACCCCTAAACCGCACGCAACTCGTTGGCTAGTTTCTCAATTTTCCGGTTTGATCCCCGGAAATCCCCTTTAATTTGTTTACAAAATGAGGTCACGTTATTATTATATAATAAAATTAATGAAAATAGAAGGAGTAGGCAGAGTAATAGCGTTTTAATTCGCACATTGTTAATACAATTTCTTTTGTTTCTTCTACATACAAGACGGTCGGGACCGCAATACACAATGTTCTGAAACGTACTCATTTGGTTATCGATAAACTCGTATAATACGTGTCCTACCCTTATAAATGATTTATTTTGCCTTTTCTTCTTCATTGAGTGTTTCTGCTTGCCCAAGGCCACAGGCCGTCTGGTTCCTTATCTTTCACAGTCAAGCCCATTAAAATTACTTTCATTCTCATTCTCAATACTTTTGGCATTTTCACTTATTTCGTTTTTTTTTTACCAATCGGTTATTTTGTTACTTCATTTTCCTTAAAAATTACGACATTATTTTAATGCAATCTAGAACTTTACAACTTAACCAAAAACCACTGCAAAAGAATTATCAACAGATAATAAATTTATTTCAGTATTGAATTCCAGAATTGCCACATACAAATCAGGCCAAGCAAGAATTAAATTAGTACGTGTGTTGCAAGACAACACACGTGGACGGAATTTGACAATAACAAACAAATATGTGTAAAGCGAGCGGCATCCTTGTCCCTATTTCTTGTTTCCTACGAGCTGATGCGTAATCCTGATAGTGCCTTATCAGCCGTAGTAGCATCTTATCGGTTTCGTATTAAAGCAACGCCGGCCGGCGCGCGGCGGCCGAGCGGGGCCAGCGCCGGCCTACCCGTGCTCCGGCTTATGTTCGAACCCGGATTTAACAATATACCATTAAGCAATAATAATAAATAGGAAGGTTTATTATACAAAAGTGAGATTTAAATCCAAATATAGTGGGTACAGAGAATACTTGCTATGCGAACTTTTTAAGTTCCCAATGAAGTAAACGACAAGTTTTTTTTATTACATTTGTGGGTTATTATCGCTTGCAAAGATAAAATAATAACGATTATTTAATTCATAAATTATATCTAAACAAAAGATTATTTGTAACCATGGCAGCATAATGCCCAGTCATTTAATTAAACATTTGCTTTTTTTATTAAATGGACGCAAGCAATACCTTTCCGTCCTTCCCTCTAATGGTACGTTATAGAATTAATTGAACAATAAATATTTTGAAGCGAGTTTCCGGGGTCAAATTCCTCTATGAATGTTATATTTGCGTTTAGAAGGTTGTTCCACTCCGAACAGATTATATCGTACGTTTGCGACGGATACAAATCGATTTTTGTATTGTATTCGAGCATAGTCTCAAATCACATTGTGTAGCAAAGTTTTAGCTTAATGTTGTGGAATTTAAAATAATAACTTACGTAACGTAACTTCCATTACTTTAGTACTAAGAGAACGATCTAGTTTAAGATTTCCTCTGTGGAGATCCAGCGTTGAGTTCTCGTGACGAGTTCATATACTTGTTGTATGTATTAACATAATTATCAAACGTTGTCTAAAGTTCAACGCCGCACAGCGTCGCACTTGGACATGTAATAGGACATAAAAAAACAACTATTATACAGTTCATATCTGGCCATAGACCTTTTGAGATCTGAACGCATCACTCACAACGCGCAGGTCTGCAACTATAATTTACAGTAAGTACTAGCCAACACCTTTGTGCGCGCTGTATAATATCATTTTTTCAATAACTTTGAAACTCTCATAAAAATCATATTATTTTTTTAATAAGAAATGGATTCGTATAAAATGCATAATATGATTTTTTTAGTCTTTACTTGACAACTTTCACTCCATTTTCACTCTTTTTAAGCTTTATTATTGCGACAAATTGTAGCCAAGGTTCTACTGCAACGTGACTGGCTGGTATTCTAATATTACAACAATAGCAATAGAGTTTGTTCTATTCGTTCCATTACTGTTTCCAAAGTGGATTGCCATGCTCTTTGTTTTATACAAGATTCAACTATCTTTGAAATTTTCTAATAATAAATATTAGCAAAACTCTTGTTTACAATGCAGTCGTTTTTGTAGCCTTTATCAATAGACAAAAAGTAAAAACATCTACATCTTATTTACGTCGGTCAGCCATGGACGCTGTTAGCGGTCGCCGAGGCTGCACGTAGGCACAACCGCGCCGCAACAAGGTGACCGCCCAAATATATTGCAACCGAGCCACGTACCCAGGCTTTTGGGACATGACTAATAGACAATACGGTGACGACATAAATTACTCTATGGTCGGAATAAAAAAAAACTGTTTGTCTTTTAGACCACCATTGACAATGACGTTTAAAAAGTGTTGCCATATTTTACGTTTTTCGTATTTAATGTGACCATATCGTAGTTAAAAAGTTCCATTAAAGATGTGCAATGAACTTTTAAGAAAAATTAATCTATATAGATGTTACTACTTATAGGTTCAGATATTTGTAAACTTTACACAACGTGCAAACTATAACTACCTCAACCCGGACGTAGTAAAAGAAAACGTTAAACCCACACAGCTAATTTAACCTTTATAAACATCGTAATAGAGTGTATAATAACGAAAACATTGTAAGTATTGCATCAAAGCGTGGTATCGGACAAAGCTCGCAACAGAAGTGAGTGGGAGCCGCGAGTCGCATCTTGCGGCTTGCCCTTCAGGCCGTCTGACCCACTTCCTGCGCCGGCGCAGAGCGAGCGTGCGTGAAAACTATTTGCATCGCCGTATTTTAATATTGCTTGATCATTAAGGATCCCGATTATATGATTTAATGATACGCGTCTATTCAATTTATTATACATTGATTTTACTCGCGATACATACAAATATTGAACAACTAAATGTGAATGTATCTCCAACAGCCCGTTGCCGTTTAGGTACGTAAAATGTAGGCCTATGTACTATTAAACACCTTGTCTAACTCTCAAATCAATCATTAATTATATTTAGAGCGAACTATACATATTAAAAATATATTAAGGTTGTCTGTGGTGTACCCCGACCGGTAAACGACTTTTTCGACATTACATATAACTTTAACTATCGACTATATTAGATATTTAAGCGCCTCTGGCTGTTTTAAACTTAAATCTTTTATCCCGTAACTTCCAATATACCAAGCCTCCTCTTCCTCGTCCACAGTATTGTTTTGCAACGGCACACAGCAACCGGATAAACAAACTGTTGACAGGCCGACACGACACCGCCGCGACCCATACGTGAGTCATGACAACGGCGTCCTTACACAACGCCCCATAACGCGAAATACATTTGTATAAATAAACTCGACGCTCCTAAGCTTTATTACGGAACGATTACAGATTTAACACACGCTATAAATAACAACAACGTTATCGGGCATGCCGTTGACTCTACTGTAATCACTTTACGCAACTGTAATGGTTCCTTTATATTGTAACATTAGTCATACGTGGAAAAGTCACCCACTTTAGATTCTACAAGCTCTAATTACCACTATCACTACTTTTTATTAAAATCCTCTTAACTTACAAAAAAAAAACTTCATAAACCGATTTACGTTAGTAATAATTATAATTCGATTTAATCTGTGCGAAAGAATATGGAGTCTCCAGTGAAGCGCAGGCGGTTATTAAAGTCCGCAAGATAAACGTGTTATCATCGTAATCGCGGCGGTTTCCATTTCGCGGCGCGCCGCCACCGACTACTTTCTTTGGTTTCCCGCGCGCGGGGAAAGTGCCCGCGCTTTTCCGACGCCATCTTTGATACGCTGTCTTACAAAAGCAACATTTTTGTTCCTAAAGAGAAATAGTTTTATTTAAGAAATAAAAAAAATCGTAGCGTTAGTCGTTTAATACTTTCCACATGCGCATATTTTCGACAAGTAATCAAAACAATTAATAGTATTGTAACATTCATACACAACTAACGAGTAAGTTCTTAAAATATGTCGTAGTGTGGGGAATTTCTTATAATAAACGTTTAATACGAGAAATTTCTCACATTAAATACGCCGTGAATAAGAAAAATACTATCACGGAAGTGTGCACGCAGAAATCAGTGAGTCAGTACGGCCTTTGCGTCGGACAATCGGTGGTAAACGCGCCGCTCGAGCAGGTGGGAGGCCAACTGACAGGAGTGACGACCCGCCGCGCTCAACTGACAAACGGACGCTTTAATTTGTGTATATTTTACATTTTAATTTTTGGTCTGTGGAGTATTTCGCGGTCAATTTCCATCGCTACAACTACTACTCGCTTGCAGATGATAAAAGATGTTTGATATTTCTATATGAAATTCTGTGGTATATTGTTGCTGATCAAAATATTTGCCACCAAAACATCATTAAAATCAGAGAGTTACTTTAAAAGGTCCATTAGGTGCTTTGTGTATGGA
>DWTW01000699.1:0-14990 GCA_018246275.1 Papilio slateri | reverse complement strand
CATAATTTTTGACCAATATTGAATCGAGGACTGCCAAGGTATATAATTATATAATCTTAGATTTCAACTTATTACATTTTTTCCACTATTATAAAGTAATTTTCTTAACTGAAGAATTTTAATCATCTTAAAGACTAAATCTTTCATCCAATTTAATGATGAATTACGCGAACCTTGGTGAGTTTTGTTGGAAGTTGGAATCACTTACACACTTTAGAACAGAATTCTTCAACACTAAGAGCAGTCTAACATCCCAAGTGGAGTCTTAAAATTGCCTCGAGTTAACATAGTGAAGTTTAAGGTCACTCGGCGTATAACCTGCTGATATATGCAAAGTGACAATACCAACCAGGGCTCCTTAGAATGTCAAGTTAGAGTATTCGGCTTGTAAAAATCAATACAGTGTACATTTCTAAAGATCATCTTTACACCGAGTTTTTTACTTTCTTTAGACGATTCTCGCAATTTGAAATAACTCCAGCGAAAGTAAATACACACATTGCAATTAAACGCGCTACTGTGTGACCGCGCAGTGCTGTGAACAAAAATTAACGATTTTTTTTTGTAAGTCATCCAACAGAAAATCTGTTTTAATTGTAGAATGTCGGTACTAAAATAGATTTTTTGTTTAAATTACTTTGAAACTACTAGTAGAACTACTACAACTAGAATTTAGATAAGCTGTATAATTACTTAGGCAATGATAAGCATCGTTTTATGTTTACGGACAGGTTTTCATGCCAATAATAATCAATAGTTCAGAAAATTAAAATAAAACACGCAAAGCTTCATTACGTGAATTTATTTTAATTTTTTCTACGTGACGTTACTCCCGATCATAAATGGAATAGAATTACTTACCTAATGCAGGATCATTAGGTCAAAGAAGTAATTCCATTCCATCAACCGTTAGGATTGTTATCAGTCCTTGATTACGAGTGACAATTCAAGTCAATCGTCCACAAGTTAGTGAATATTACATTCAAAGATTTTATTATCTTCGCGCGCTATATATGTACATATATAAGCTTTCGGCTAAAAACTAAAAACGGCTATAATAAGCGTCCTCTGTCGGTACAACTATACCCTACCGACGGATTCCTGTAAACGATATTACAACTAACAATAGATTAAGAATATACTTACTAACATTAAATTGACGAACAAATTATTTGGTAAATTGCTTAAGTTTACGGGAAATAAAGGGGTTTATTTGTTTATATCGGGACAATTGTGCCCGTTGAGTTTCAATAATGTTACCAGTACGAGCGTAGTACGAATGTCGTCCATCTTTTTTGCCGCCATGCCAAACCCACACCTGCGCCCTGCGCGCGCAATTATGCGCAATCAATATATTAATTACATCCATTTTTATCACCAAAGTTTCTTTACAGAACGTAAAAACATACTTATATCAATGATAGATACTAAATAATAAATACAATTCCGTGGCAGTTTATCAGCATTTTTTCCGTTATTTCGTTTGTCGGTTGTTTTCTCTTTTTAAAAGTCGATTGCCAGTAACGCGTTTTTAAAAAAAGTAAAAAGTCTTTTGTTTTTAAATTTCTTTGTGCATTCGAAGTATAAGGTTATAGTATAAGGTTTTCAAGTACCATTACAAAGTATCTTAATAATTTAAAAAGATCCCATTACAGTGCGGTTATGGAAATTCTGACACAATTTTAGGAATATGAAGCTTTTTATAATTTAAACGCATGTGGTGCATACGACAGTATATATTACTAATGTACGCAGGAAAACATGTGTGTTTGTGATTTTTTTCTCATCGATTATATCTATGCAGAAGTAAAACTTCTCAGTGGTCAGGCCAGGCGGACTGTTTATAAATTAACTTACTTTAGGTAAAAGAACTTTCGAAAAAATGCCATTCAAAATTATAAAACTCTGTTCATCTGCTAACGCAATTATGTCGAAATGATGCAACAGTTGATTTGTCATTTTATAACCAAGCGATTTCAAACCCAAATACATTTAGCATAAAAATAGCAGAATTATATAACAAAGCATCAAAGTAGCACAACTGAGGCCCTGGACAGTGTCCAATGTAAGGCGACAAGGTTATACCAACTCACATTTGGCTTTGCTACCCAACTTTGTTAAAACTCGCGGTAAATTCAGACAGTCCCTCTGCAAGGAAGTCCACACAATAAATCTGTTTTGTAAATTAAATTTTATTAAGTAGAATACGATATGGAACCTTTCCTTTTGTTTAGATCGATTTATTGATTTTTCTTCTTCCTGCGTTTTTCCCTCTTTGTGTGGGATCGGCACAGTACGACCGAAGGCCACACTCTAATAGGTTTTGGCTATGGGTTTTCTACAGTCGG
The DNA here is from genome assembly GCA_018246275.1 of Papilio slateri. Classification (NCBI taxonomy): domain Eukaryota; kingdom Metazoa; phylum Arthropoda; class Insecta; order Lepidoptera; family Papilionidae; genus Papilio; species Papilio slateri. The sequence continues at coordinate 12,642 of DWTW01000699.1, read as the reverse complement.
CCACCTGCCTGATGCCAAACTGCTCGGGCATATATATGAAATATTAGTAGATTATCGAAATATTTTTTTTTTCGAAATAATTTACTAATATTTCTTTTAACCAAGCAAGTTTTAAACTTGTTGGACATGGTTCACGACGATAGTCGAATGACGGGATTCGAACCCACGACCATGTTGTGCATGTTTCGTCCTTGCCCTTAACCATGAGGCTATTGGCGCTTGTTATATATTGTATAGTAATAATTATAACAAAAAAATTATCTACCAAACCTTTAACCTGTTGTCAGATTAGTGAGCTAATGTTACAAAGTTGTGTTTTCTGTTTGCTCGTAACTTTTTTCCTTGTTATTAATGTATAATCCTTAACACCTGTAAAACCTTGTTAGTTTGTTAATCCCAAGTTGTTTACGTTAACCCGCACAATTAAAAACAAGTTTAAAGTCTTAAATTGTGTATGTTAAGTTGTAATTATTACTAAATAATAATGATTAATTATTATCAATTATTACTTTAATTATTTTATTTTACGCATTAAATAAGTTTTTGTACTTAATTTATTATTACATGTTTATTTACTTTGTATCATATCTAGTTAACTTTTAGAATTAACTTTTTGTTTTACGGAACTAGCGACTCGCCCCGGCTTTACAAGGGTGGCAGGGTAGGTGCGCCAAAAAATGTATTTCTGTCGTAATGGCTTACCTACTCGCCTATTACGTCTTAAACAAATATCGTATTATTTCAGTCTTTCCCCCACTCCGGGTCCACCAATAGCTTGAAGTAGAGGTATTAATATATTAGCTTCTTCTGTTTTTCGTGTGATATCTAATATAGAAATAAAAAAACGTCAGCCTACTTTTACCCGACTGACGACTGACTAGACGGCTTCATCAACGTTTTTGATGAGTGAGGTCAGTTTGTGAGTCAGATTCGTATTCGTCCCCGGAGTGCCAGGGGCAATATGACCTCAGCACAAAACACATATAAACTTTCAATAGCTGGAAATTCGTTGTGACCTCAGAAATTTTCATCTTTTATAGATTTTAGTAGCTTCGTTAAGTCGTTAACAATAATTTAACTCATGGTGAAAGCATCGCATCGCATTGCATAGCCTCGTTTCATTATTATACTTGTACATAAATTACGGCATGGACCATAAATTTCCAGGGTGTCGTTTTACTGGCACTTTAAATGAATACTAATTAAATTAAAAGAAAAAATAACTCCTAAGCAATGTGTCATTATCAGCATACGCATACTAATTGTTCTTCGCATTCCAGTATGCAATGCTCATACCGCTTTAGTGTTAGGTAGGGTAGGTAAAAGAAAAAAAAATCCAAACCCGTAAAACGGTCATGTAATGTACTCGGATGCCGCGTAGACAGTCATAACGCCGTAGTCGTATGGAAATATAATAGCATCGAGAAAGTACATGTGGACACAACAAATGCTCATCACTAAAATGGAAGCAATAACTTCTCTTCAGCACTGAACTATTCTGGACTTTTTGTGCGCGCCGATATAAACATTTTCTTTTGCTAATATCAAGAACAAAGTTGTTTTTTGTGTCTGTACTGTCGATAGTTTCAGCCAGGTGTTGGCAAGGTCACATGCTGTTTAACCGTATAATGGCATGTTGTTAAATTGATTCACATACATACGTACAGTCCGTCGACGTAACGAGTCAGGATAATGTAGATAATAACAATATGCACTTTGCACTCACACTGATTTCCATTTAGCACGATCCTGGCACGTCTGTCTCGCTTCTTCTACATTCATACGTCTACGCATACATGCTCGCTGGTTACGGGTATTTTATATACCGTGTTTTCTTTAAAAGTATCGATATTCGATAATAGTATTTTACAAATAGGTCCAGTCATATACATAAAACGTCAGTCATATACAAAAAAAACAAAAAGAAAATTCTTTTTTATAACAGAAGACGGAGTTGGTACGATCAAGCTGGTCATCGGATGTTCATAATCTCTGCTACCCATCGACATCGTTAACAATTAAGAGTAATACATTGCAAATCTTCTTAAGGGGGAATGAATAAGGAAAGGGGAGAAGGAAGGGATGGAAAAGACGAAACGCACAAGTTTAAATACTTACTTATATCAAGTTCGTTTTAGTTGAGGTCGTGATACTTCCTAATTCATTCATTTAAATTTAAATCTGACAAAGGAATTCTGAACAGTTTCAGTTCATCTGCAACAGGTACCAATAATTTTACTTTCCTTTTTTTTCAATTTTACCATCATGACAAAAGTCTGTGCAACAATTATTGGCTATGTCTTAGTATATTTATTCATTCATAAGACAGGTTTCCATTTTATTAATTAAAGGATTATTAGTAAAGTTAGAGGCTTATATTGAAGTTTAATGTCTAAACTTAAAAAAAAAACTTTGCCCCTTTGTAATTCCTATGGCGATGAAGAATTCCAGCCGGTGGCAGAACGCACGTCCATTTCGTATACAAGTGTCTGTAAAGTGACGTTAGCAGATGCATGTCAAGCGGGAAGCGACATGCGGAATTTTAAAAATGTTTGCTAGTGTTGTACTTCGTTCTTATAAAAAGGTTTTATTTAATCTTGATTGATTTTAAGTATTAGAATTAAAATATTTTAAATATTGCCTAACAAATATTAACCGAAATAACAAAGAATTATTTCACCCCGCACTGAATAAGTACACTTGCAAAGTTAGCTGCCAATCTTCAGCGTTGAAGAGGCACTCGAGGAAGAGGAAGAACAAATAATAATTAATTATACACACGAAAAGAAATCACAGCAGCAGCAGCTTTTGCATGAATTTCAACCGAGGCATTAGGTTCTAAAGAAGAAAAATAAGAATAAATATTTCTGTAATATTTATACTTCTTCGACTGGTCTGGTCGACGTGATGTCTGGAGTTCAAATTCCCTTTTCGCGTTTCCTTACCAACATCCTTCGTTTCCACGGCTGCGTGGGTATGGTGCGACAGGATAGAGATTAACGCGGCCAAGTTTAACACGTAAAGCAATTTAATAGTCACACGTTAATTCAGTACACAACAGATGGAGAATGGCAACACACACTGAAGATTTACAGACTAATAAAAAAAGAGTGCACCATGTTAATTGAGAAAGGAAATAGTTTATCAACGTGTAAGTAGCGCGCTAAATTGTATACATTCTTGGGTCGGCACTGAATTCACCACTGATAAATGCCACGCGCGCAACCGCCGGTGATCCGGTCAACCATGCGTTAGGATTTAAAGAATTTGAAGTTGACGCGCACGAATGGGCCGCCAATTTACAGTAATAGAGCCCGCAACAACATCTGTTGTACGAATGTGCCGGCTCGACCGGTGAAATACCACGACCTCACAGAAGACAGGCGTGAAGTAGAAGTATTCTGTGTTTCATCTCATGAGTCCTCACTCATGAGATGATGGCACCTCTGCCGAAGGCCCAATTTCACTCCTCTATCCCTCTTCCTATCCTTTCCTAATAAGGGATGAGATGGGAAGCGGAAGAGGATTGGACAGGGAGGGGATGGATAGGAAAAAGAAATATCCTTTTTCCTGTTTATCCTCTGTCTATTAAAGGTTGGCAACACATCTGTAACTTATTTGCTTGTTGCCTATAGGTAGTGGTACCATCAGGTGAACCGCTTGCTCGTTTGCCACCTTCTTCCATAAAAAAACGACGTCAACCAACCGGTGGGTACAGGATGTTTAAAATTCTCTACTGATCTCGAGCAATAATTAGGTTAACTACAAGAACAACACTATGCCCATCTTTTAATAAATATCAACGTAAACGGCCCGAAGCTTTTAATTAAAAGTGATGGATTAAGGTGGCGCTGGCGGCTGCAGTCAGTTCAAAGCATATTTATACTCCACGACAGTTACGCCCTCTGCAATTTTTAATTTTGCTCATATTATTACTTCTATTTATTTTATTAGTATTTGATTCCGTAATTTAATAAGACCACATAAGTGTTATTTACAAATAGTCGAAGTAAACTATAATTTTGCTCACCATGATTGTGTTGTCACGTCTTAAATCCTCGAACACAAACAATTTTCAGCGTGAGGAGGAATTGTTAAAAGTAGTTTTTTAGAATGTACACGATATTCACTTTAAGAAAACCATAATCCATGAAATCAATTATCATCACATATGTTGACTACAATAATTATGAAATATCGGTTGTCGGCGGTTTTTGTGTTTATATCGCTTTTGATTTTCCATGCGACAGTACATTTTTCACCACTTAGAGGTTGAAATTCAAATAAATATGTTTTGAATTCTTTCAATAATAAACTTGCGTAATTCATAGTAGTACCAAGTTAATTCTAAATTGTAGCATATATTTTTATAGGAGAACGTGGAAAACGAATAACTGGTCGCCTAGCTTTAAATTATCACCACCGCCCATGAACATCAGCAACGCCAGAGGGTCTGCAGATGCGCTGCCGCCTTTCAGGAGTAAACTCTTTTCTTGAATGACCCTAACTCGTATTAGTTTGGAAATACCGCTGGAGACAGATTATTCTGTTAACTTGATGCAACTTTATCGGGCTATATCTGCCAAACTCTGGTCATTTTCTGATAAACGTTCCAACCAGTCGCTTTGTTGTTTTATGGTACACCAGTTGTTACAAAGCAACATAGAATGAGTTATTAGCCTTAGCGCTATAAACGCAGGCTAAATTTAATTATAGCCTTCATAGTGATTGTTAAGTACAGTGAACGTCATATTTTCTTTTAAAGTAGTGTGGACAATTTGATTTAAATTTAGTACGTGGAAAGAAATGATAATAGGTCAATAACAGTGGCGAATCAAAGATTGTTATTTGCGGGGAGCTTAACCCTTCTAAGGTTAGATTTTTAGCAAGGCATAAAGGATAAATCCTGAAAGGAAATTGAGCACTTACCAATGGTCAATAGACAGGTCAATCAATCAAAAGACTAGTCAATAGACTGGACGGGCGATGCTAAAACTTTACCAAACTTTCAATATGATAATACAAGGAGCGACCGAAGGTCGCTCCTTGCGTGTTCGGTTGAACATAGACCATATGCACAAGCTGAACGAGTACTAGACAAACCGATACGGTAGGATTAGGTTGCAAAGAGCAACCGAAGGTCGCTCCTTGCGTGTTCGGTTGAACATAGACCATACGCACAAGCTGAACGAGTACTAGACAAACCGATACGGTAGGATTAGGTTGCAAAGAGCAACCGAAGGTCGCTTCTTGAGTATTAGGTTGAACATAGACAATGCGCACAAGCTGAACGAGTACTAGACAAACCGATACGGCAAGATGAACGAGTGAAGCGAAGTGTCGTGTTAGCGGCAGACAAACGTCACATGCCTTTTGGACTAACGAATGCTCCCTCTCCCCGTCCTCGCCCCTCAACCTTATTATTAGTGGGCAACGATGTACATATTTACCAAAATGGTAATTCCACTAACAAGACAATCCTTTAAGGCTTAAGACGTCACAAAACGCAAGGCACTTAATTACTCAAAAAAACATGCTAAGAAACTGACAGACGCGAGGACATTCTAGATGACATTACGATAACTTGCATGTAGTTGTATGTATGAAGAATCGAATGTCGCATATTAAACGGATAGTACTGTCAGACGACCTGAATACAATTATAATTCTGACAGTGGGGAAATTAATTAATGCCGTTAAAAAGGTAAAATTTATCGACTTTATTTTTTGCAAAGAGACAATTAATTTGCAATAGTTAAATAATTTTTAATTCGATTTTATTAGAATTTACGAATCTTATATCTCAACCGGGCAAGTAATTATTGGCGGAAAATATTTGAATGTAATATACTACGTAACGATCGACTGACCTGTCTCCAACATCGTTTCAAAAACGAAACGTCTTAAGGTAGACTTCAAGAAAATAGCACCTGACGAGCTTCTATGTTATAAAAATAATTATTTTTGCAATTAGTCTATCCGTTGAGGTGAGCGGAAGCACCTTTATTTTCTTCTTCCAAATAAGCTTGCAGAGCACCTAAAATTTATTTATATGGGATTCACATAACATCAAAAGATCTGCTCTGTCATTTATCTTCTGTTTAAAAAACAAGCAATAGTAAATTAAAAAACGAATAAACTAGACTGACTGTCCCACTTTACAAAATCGTTCAAGGTCTTCACCCGTTAGAGGAGGTCACAATATAACGGACATAGGTACATACCCTCGAAAAACATAACTCTCGATTTACGATTACGTCCAAAATCACACTTTGTTACTTTTTAAAATTTTCGGACGGATAAACGATACGTTCATTTATGAACCCACAGCGTAATGTCTTTAGACATGAATATCTTAACAATAAAATTACAATTATTTTTTTTTAATTAAATGATATGGGTTTTATTTTTCGATGTATTTTGGTACACGATGCACACGTAACGAACTGTACCTGCCGACAATAATTATGTAAATGGTCCGTCAAATCAGTGAAGAAAAAAAAAGATTTAACTTCATGAAAATAACCGCACTTACGTATAATGTAATATTTTCCCGTAACCGGTTTTAACCGGTTATTTCTTAAGTGGTAAATATTTATCAAACATGTTAATTCTATATGACAAATAAATTCGCCAAATAAAATGAAATTAAAAAATACTTCGAACTAACCTGTAGTTACGAACGAAACTACTTTTAATTGTATATCTGTGCATTTTCTTTATGTTGTATTGCCATTGCCACATACATAGATTAGATTAAAGAGGTTTTTCCTATTTTAATCATGATTATTATCTTACGACAGTAATCACGTTAAGCTAAATTAGGCTGTATTGATATAATATTTGAGCCTAAAATCGCATGCCTTTTGACAGGTGTGACATTCAATACGTTCCAAGAAAGTTGATTAGTATTTACGTTACTATTCAATTTTTTTTTACTTGTTTCAAGGTCTTTATCGTTGATCGATGGCATACGATCAGTGAGTACTGAATTAGTGCTTGAACACTGCAAACTTGCGAAATAACAACGCCTCATAATCAGGTACGGTCAGCAAGGAAGAAAGCAAAAAATATACAACTTTTAAATAAATAATATTATAAGTTTATTACATCATAAAAGAAAGTCATTTTAGCATAATCAGTTGTGAATTTGAATAGAATTAATAGATCTTAAAATATAACGACTATGAAGACATTTTTTTAGCAGCATTTCGCAACTGAAATTTAAAAGAAAAAAAAAGACATTTAGTCAGACATCTATAATAGACACACAGCAGCGATCGATTGATTGACACAGTTTCTGACTGCTATGCTTAATTAATTCAGTACGAGGTTTATCAGGGAATAAATCTTTGTATTCATTTATTCATTTACAGCCACAGGACGTTCAATGCGCGGCGTAGTTCTTATTCATGAATCCACAAAGACCTGTCCTTTGCCACTTTCAACCGGGAGTCTCGCGCATCCTGTATATCACAATGTGGGTGTACCCCCGCTGTGTCATCCTGTACGTGGCCACCATAGCTTTGCGACCCATCGGCTTACCGTTTTACCTGCAATGTGTCCGGCCCATTTTCACTTAAGATTACCGACTTTTGTATAATACCGGAACTTTCTACACGTTTCCTAATCTTATTGTGCTGGGAATAAATCTGCAAGTAGTTTGATAAATTATAAATACTAAAAATCGAAACAATTATAAAAAAATAATAGAAAGACTTTCTTTTTAATCTTATCAATATTAGCCACAAAATATAAAAAATAAGTGCTTTGAGTTTTGCTGCTTACCTTACGTCTTAATAACGAAAGAATCGTTGCAAGACCGGGCCGATTTCCTGTGTACGCCGCTAGCAGCTTAGTGAAAGGCTTATGCAATATGTCATCAGTATTTTAATTAATAATATTTTAAATAGTAAGAATTTATAAACTGTTTTCACGTTTCTATTTGCATCAATGTATTAATTTTGGAAGGAACTAGGGGAGGCCTATGTCAAAAGACACCATGACAAGCAACTGGACGCTGAGAAATATTTTTTGTAAATACTTTAGTTTTTTCTTTTTCTTTTTTATTAATAGTCAGCGATTTTCAAATAATGGTCAGCGAATAAAGGCTTTATCTATCTCTCTATATATCTTTTAATTTTAAATCGATTTCCATCTTATTTACCTACAAAGCAAGGGTAGACCCAGCAGTAGATTGAATTGACCTACTCGGCCAGAAATGTACTACGACCTCAGAGAAAATTGGCGTGGAGTTGAGGTACTACATTATGTCTGTAAAGTATCTGGTGCCACAAGCATCACCTCATCTTGCCCCGCCCCCCTTCTTACGAATAAGCTAGCAACGCATCTGTTAATATTTTAACAGTAGATGAACATTTGATGTTCTATATGGGTAGTGCATATTTACCATCAAATGAGCCACTTACTACTTACTTACACTCACTTACCTACCTTTGCCATAAAAAGTAAAGAACGTATTCTGGTGAATTATATTCTATTGATGCTACAATTGTTTTGAGCACTTAAAAACACTGGTAACTTCAAAGATTTAAATTTTCACTTCTATCGGTGCTCGATAAACTGCCTATTTATTGTGGCTGCTTCTCTTTCGCATAGTGCCATCGAATTAAAGGGAATAATATTTCATTGATACCTTTAGTTACATTTAATCGCAGTTGTTTGATAGCCATCTTAATCGGAGGCGATTCTTCGAACTTAGCGCTACCACTTTCGCACGCGATTTCAAAACTACCAGCGTTCTTAAGCCGTTTGCCGTTTTGCACCTTTATTCTAGACCTCCCTTCGAAAACGAGGTTACAGCAAGGTGCTGTCGACTTTGAAAACTCTTGAGAGATCAATTACTATGTTTTCAAAATCTCCTTGACTTGATCATACAAAACATCAACGAATAATATTGATCAAGATTTGTATCTATCACCGACCGGTTGTGAATTTTGTCAGTTTATAATCAGCCTAGGCATATTATAAACTGTCAACAAAAACTGGACGAATCATTCACAAATTGTAACGTATTAAAACTATGTATTTGTCTTCTCACAACTTTTATGTTATTTTGCGAAGTTTAGCCGAGTTTTTATATTAAGAAATGCTTCATTTCTGTGATTATAACTTACCTTACTTACATTACATTTATTTACTGACGAAATAAATTAATGTTTAAATATTTTATAAAACCAAACTTAAACGATTATCGAAATCTTAAAATAATACGAATTGATTCATTCACACAAAAATGCATCGCGTTTTCGTCGCCAACTGCCAAAATATTATAGGCAATTATAATATAAAAATTCAACGAACTCGTGCCTGTATCTCTGAAATCAGACATTCATTCGCAAGCTGACAAAGCTAAGTAACTAACCTTTGCAATTACTCAAAGTGTCATTTATCACGAACATTGAAAAGGCGGTATTTTTTTCCTTCGACTCTTAAAAGGCGTTGTACGTTAAGTTGCAATATGTCTGTCTGTTTGTCCGGAGGGATTAGTGGATAAACGTAGTAATAATTCTAACTGCGTCCGCGCACTCTACATTATAATTACGCTGTGCACATTTTAATTAATATAGTAACCTTTTGTATAACAACGTTAAGATGCTTGGCAGTCGTTTGAATTGACGTATACCATATGCACAGAGTAAGTAAAAATTAATTAGTTGTACTTAATTTAAAAAGTGTTTACTCATTGCCGACGCATCTGACTGACGTTCTCTAGTTCAAGAAAAGTTAATTTTATTTTGATTTGTTTGAATCAATGACTTGTCGTTTTTCGATATTACTTACAATAAACTTGTATAATACATTTGACGTAAACCAAATTTCTTTATCTGCCTACCATGTATAGATTAAAATGCCACAAAACTAACACAGATGTATTAAATAAAGGTTTTACAACAGATTACTGCCTGATATTATCTATTTAGTTACGTAAAAATACTTAGCTCGAAGACATTGTATGTCATAAAATAAAAGATAAAAACTCGAATATTCTCATAAGTGTAATATTAAATAACTTTTTATGGAAGACGGTAACAAACTAGAAAGCGGTTCTCGGATGGTCGACCGCTACCCAAAGGCATCCGCTACAAGCAAATGAGTCGCAGATCCATTGCCTGCCTACTATGAATAGGGCAGGGGATAAACAGAAAAAGGGTAAATTATAATTAAATATATAATTAAATTAAAATAATATTGCCTTTTCTTATTTATCCTCTCTCCGTCCAATTCTATACCCTTTTCCAACCTATTCTTATTAGAAAAGTATAGGAAGAGTACTGAAATTGGGCCTCCGGCACCTTACTCATGTTGAGGTAATCCATCGGTCCGAGCAGACCCATTCCTGCAACGGATGTTGTTGTTGCGGGCTCTACCACTGTTAAAATTTTTATGAACATTGAACGCAATGTTCAAAAAAGTTCTTCGCCCACAATCGATCTTAAAACTTTTTTGCGCCTGACAACTATTTGGCTTCAGAAGGAATTTGTAGACGGTGTAGCAATCTACATGAGCTTGAAGTGGCGGAGCGCAGAAGACGTTTTGGAGAGCTTCCTCGGGAGCCTTGGCAGGCCTTAATAGCTTTTAAATTATTGCATTGGTAATTCGATCAATTGGTCAATCGATCATTTATCTACTAGTGTTTTAGATTAAACTCCATTTCTGTTGCATTGCCATTTAAAATTATAGAATTGTACAAGTATTCATATTATCATTAAAAAAAATACAGTTTAAATCTCGTCAAACCTTAACTGTAGCGATGCGAACAGTAAACGAAGAAGAAAGTGACTAGAATCGATAAAACTTCACACATCCAAGTTTGAGATACGTATCTAAGAATTAAAAGGTCATAACAATCGCACCCCTGACGTAGTGTCAAGTGTTTACGGAATAAACACGTGCCCTTTGCGTCACGAGGCCGCTCTATTTGTCAATGTGCTGTCACTGCCTTATCGGCCGTATTGATGGCAAAACGAAAAGCATGCGAGAACAAACTACCAACTTTAGAATGCTTTTTAATGTTGTTATTTATACAAAAAGAAGACTTTACCGATTTTTTTTCTAAGATGTTTATTCTTTTCTAAGATGTTTTTTCTAAGATATTTTATATCTAAGAGTGTTTTTTCTAAGATGTTTATTCTTTTCCCTCGTGATGTCATGGAGGTCTTTGAAATAAGGTCGTAAGTTAGAATCTGCCATACGAAAATTATCATTTCGAATAGTAGATCTATTCAACCTCAAGCTTGTATCAAATCTGTCGGGATTTTTACATTACCTTACCTAAAGTTTACAGTTTAAGTTCTTATTTATTTATTTTTTGTAATAAATAAATGCGGTAACAATGGTTTTAGCACCAGAAGAACTTCTTCCTAAGCCTTTGGGAACCCCCTTCTTAGCTTCAACTTGTAACCTCTGCACCATACTTAACACAGAAATAATATTAATTGCCATTGCCACTTGCCACTTGCCAGCCAGAACTGATGATGATGAATAGACTCTAATAACGAATAAGAATAAGAGGAAATGAGAGAATAAGAGATGAAAGCCTAGTTTTATGGTAAACCAAACCTGGTCAAGTCTCAATATCAAAAAAATACCGAAGACTATAGACGATTCCAAAATGAAGACTAGAATTAGGACATCTATAGTTCTGGACTGATGGTAAGGGAAGTAAATAAAAAACAGTACGCATAATTACGTCAAAGAGCCGTTGGATCATCGCGTCATTGAAAAGAACCCACGTACAAATCTACCAATTACAAGCTTACTTTGTAATCGCCGCCGCGGACATCAAAGGAGCCGCCGCGAACGATTCGTCTCGCCTATTTACCAATGTTAAAGAAACCGACTCGCTCACCATTTACACCCGACCCCCGAGTCCAGGCCTAAACCCATGGGATTAGAAACTTCGTGTTCCATGGCGGAGACCGGGATAGATCAACATAAAACGGTAGGTCAAGAATGACGTTTAAGTCAAATAGACAAAGATATACCGTCTCATTATCTCATTATCAAGGATTACAATTTAACTGCGGTAGGCAGATTCACAAATATGTAAACTTATGTCATATAAAATGTTTTCCTAATATAATTTATCGTTGCCTACAGGCGACGTTGCATAGAAATAACAATTAATCTATAAACTATTAATCGCAGTCTTGAAGACAGGCGTGAAATGGAAGTATTTCTGTATTTCGTCTGATGGGTGAGGTTCCGGAGGCTCAAGCATAGTAACCTTTTCCCCTTCCTATCCTTTTCTAATAAGAAAACGATGGGAAGGGAAAGAGTATTTGACGAGGGAGGAGATGGGCAGGCCCTTTCTCCGTCCATTAAAAGATAGGCAACAAATTTGCAGCCTATTAGCTTGTTGCAGATTCCTATGGGTTGCGTTCACTTGATATCGGATGAACCCCTTACTCGATTGCCACCTTCTACTATAAAAATAAATATAACAATTTATTATTTCACCGTTACGGAACCTTTATTTATCAGTGAGTAATAAACTTTATATCCGCACTTATTTTTAAGTGCGAATATAAAAGCTCTACATTAAAAACTTGATAACGATAGTGCTTTTACTTATCGACTTACAGTAAAATTTTTACTTAAGCTTAGTAAGGATGACTT
>DWTW01000698.1:0-14991 GCA_018246275.1 Papilio slateri | reverse complement strand
ATTGAATAGCCCTATCTTCATACACTAGAATGCCTTGTGTTTTCGGGACCTTGATAAAAATAAATAAACTGTATCTAGACCTCTCTTAAAATGACTTGCCGGCCCCTGTTCTATAGAATTGTCTTCAAAAAAAAATTATTGTTAGCAGTAAGCTAAGTTGTTTGCATCAGACCATACCAAGATAATTAAGTCTTTATTTGAAATAGACTTTGTTTTTAATAAGAGTAAAATATCTCAAAAATATATATTTAAATGTATAAGATTAATTCTATACATTAATAATCTACTGACACAATTTGTTTGTGATGGCCTATAAATATTATTTAATCATATTTAGTTGCATTATAAGTTTTGATTAAACATATTATGCAATATGAACATGAAAATTTATTCTTTATCATATGAAATAAAATTAATGCACTTAAATAAAATGATAAGTTATACTTTTCATCAATTCTGCACATTTTTTAATTTTTCTTGTCATATAAAGTTAATCACTATCTTATCTTCAATTTGATATGAAACATAACTGTACAGTATAAGATTTTTCAATATTAAGTCATAATTGTTCTTAAAAAAACAAATTTAGACGCAATAAATGAGGTAGAAACATTTGAAAAGAACCAAATGATTATTTGTCCAGTGAGATTAAATGTTAGTAAATCACAGAATTTAATCAAATATTTTTTATGTATCTCTCCCTTTAGCATTACGTCATTTTCTGATAACGACAAGGAGTCAGACACGCCTTCTTGGCGCCGGCGCGGTCCTTCTAGGATACCCGTAAAGAAACGTTTTTTGGTCTGGCTAACCACGCTGACACGCGACTCCCGAGACCCAAAACCTGTTCATAGATCAGAAATTACGAGAATACCCAATAGCTATAATCTGGCTAACCTATGTTTAAGGTTTGGTAACAATTCGGATCAGAAACAGTAATTTTGCTCGATATTAATAGTCTATGGTGAGAATGAGTTAACCACGAAAAATAATGACTCGCTTTTTCACTCGAACACGTTTAGAACATCTATATTAGAAAGAGAGGTGAATATGCGTACGTCGAAGGCACACCTAAGTATGGCCGGACATTACTCACTACAGTATAGGTAGATAGCAACATGCCAAGAACTACTGATATCTTCCAAATTGCAACGAAATGTGAATTTAACACATATGAACATAAAAAATGTCACAGAACACAACACAAACTAATGACACGTTTTCTTACTTCTTCTCTTCGCATTATTTCCACTTGCAATCGTTTGTGGTACTCCTCGCACTCGTCCTTATATTTTTCCATTTCCTCTTTTGTTTGTCTCATCTTCTTTTTTAAAACATCCAAAATGGTACCTTGCTGCATGTTTGTAGTCATTTTTATTCACTTGTGTATTTAATTCAGTGCCTAAAAGTTAAAACTAAAGACACCTTAGCCCTACTTGCGAAATGCCCACTGATTGCCCCGTTCGTTACAGCTCCGTATCGCGGAGATAGCTGAGCACGAATGAACACAGCCGGCAAATAAAATGGCCGCCGTCAACCTAGACTATGCAACTTTATCACCACTTCCACTAATGACGTTCACTTTACTGAGATAGCTTTTCGAGATAATTGTAAAGACTCATTTACGAAAATATAAAATTAGTTATATTATTTAATTCATTAGACAACGTGACCGCTTTGACAACAAAATGTATTCGAATGGTAAACGTCACTACAGCAGCATTACGTTTACGTCACGGAATCAAGCCATCCATGCGCGCACTAGCTCCACCTGTTAACGGTTGAAGTAAGCTACATCCTGTAGGGTCAACTCAATGAGATGTTTTGAAAGCAATGCATAAAATATTATGGGATTGGCATTACGGTTCGACGATCGTGTACGCATTGAAAGGCCGGAAACTAAAAAATAGGTTTTCACAATAGGGACAACTAGTAAAACCAATATAATAGCGAAACCCTATTCTTATTTACCAAAATATGTATTTGTAATATGTGTTGTAATGATACCACTGTTTAATATATAATTGCTCATTAAATTTTACAGTGCATATTAATTTGCACACAATTATGTTAATTTTATTGGTTATATGTCGGAAAATTTGAATTTCTGAACTTTGCAACTTTAAATATAAACGCCATCTAGCGACGCTTCATGTAAAGAGTGCAAAAATGTGACCAATCATTACGAACAAATAATGTACTAGTGGAGGAACACCGAGCAATGAGTTAAGGCACAAACAGGCAACCGAAATTCGTATGACGTAATTTAGAAAGTATGCGCCTGTTTTAATTCCGTTAAATGAACACATAGACACTGCAAAAAATTGAGGTAACGGCATGCTCAACTAAATTTCCATTTGTTATCTAAGCTATGCAAACATTCAATATACCGTTTCAATTTAACAAACATTAACACACCTGGAAAGTTATGTTTTGAGAAAATATTTGCAGTTATAAATGAGGTAGTCCCTGGGTCAATACGGAGTTCGTAAAATACAAAACTGCAGGCGTACAACGATGAACAGGATACGTTAATTATTCATATCACCTTGAGGAAACTTTCAGTGCCCAGCCAATATTCTTGTTATAGAGCAAATTGTGCGAATATTAAAATGTAGAGTAAAATTTTGTTATTATCTTCAAAACTAATAATCTCAGTATTAATTAAATCTGACTCAACCAATTAGTTATCTTGAAAGTAATTACTGGAAATATTCAAATTTCATTCTATATTTCATGCATTTAATTGAAAGAAAAATTCTACATCCTGTTGTGGCATTTTATACGTATTATTATTGATAATTGAACTCTACCGACCGTACAGCCAAATGAGGTAGGTAGTCAACGGTCTATGTACTTCTGATTTGACCACAAATGTTCATGACTATGTCCATAAGAATCCAGGTAACCTATTCCTGCCGTCATATAGTAATGTGCAGTCTCGACTTCGATTTGAAGTGTTAGGTAATAGGTTGACAAGCAGGTTTAATTTATTTTTACAAGCGTTGCAGGCTTGCTCGACCAGGGAAGTACCTCAACCCCACAGAATATCATCTTGAAGCTGAAGTATTTTTACTTCTGCGTTTCGTCTAGTATTGAGATGATCGTAAACACTTTTCTACACACTCCACTTCTTTAGCCTTACTTCCCTTTTTTTTCTACATAAAGTTGATAATGCACTATGATTCTTGGTGTTTGCAGACATTTATGGGTAACACTTTACAATTTAGAATTCCGCTGTTACGACATCGGGCTTAAGTCTCATGGTATTTAGCGAGACTAGTACTTCTAGATATAATAAAAAAATTAAAAACATATTTTGTTACTTAAATTTCATTATAAAATTAGTTTTTCACTATATTTTGTACTACATATTTCAACCTACTCATACCTATGCTCATGTATACATATGTATTACACATGAAAATTAATTTCATAATTTATATAAACTTATAACTGTTATAATGTATATTGTATCTCATTGTAATTGTTAGGAAAAAGACGATTAGTCATTTTTTTAAATAGGCTCTATAGTAATTTCAGATGATATAGATAAAACGTTTTTTAATGCCGATTTTACCATTAGTTCGTGAGTTTTTATTGATTAAGAGTATCAACCTCATGTGGGAAAGCTATAAAAAAGAAACAAGGTTTCAAAATAAATGTAAAAACCGTCGTATAACGTGTTTGCGCTCATTTAAAGACATACGTATAGGTACTGATTCAGATCTTGTGCGCTTGACAAAAGAGTGAGGATCAGTTTGCATACCGTAGACTCATAGGAAAAACAGATCACGCAGATTTGTGTCATGTGTAAACAAAGGATGCAAGTTATGATATGACCCGTGATTAGCCTATCAAGGAAACTAAAAAAACCCTTGCGTTCCACGACTAAAAAACGTATATCTGCGCAGGTAATGGCCTTAAGATTCGTGCCAGCTGTGATACATCTAGTCAATTCCAGTAAAAGTATTACTGTTGCCTTCAAATAGTAATATTACATTTATACACATTACAATGGGAATGCAAGCCGATAGCATGTGGTATTCACTCGGCTTGGGCAGCCTCCTACAAGAGAGACCACACCTCTATATCAAATATGTTCTCACATCTAACCCTACTAAAATGGACGTAGGAAGCAAATAAGTATTTGTTTTTCATTGAGCTTATTAGATACTGCTTTTTTATTGCCCTGATAGTGATACTGACCCAGGATGGTAATGTTTTTCAAATGTAATGTATGTCCGTTACATTGAGACCTCCTGTGGCCTAAATGGCTTGACAGATTTTGAAGATTGAGGTGTCATTTGCTTCATATTCTTCCCCGGAATGTCATAGGGGTACAGCCAGTCGAGTTTATTGTTTTTTTTTTTAAATTAACTATTGATTGTTATCGAAGGAAAGGAAATATGCTTGCTACATAGCATTGAATATTTAATGACCACCGACATCCACAACAACCAGATAAATACAGATTTTGTCAGCCTTTATGTTAGTCAGATTAAGAGTAAGGAAAAGAGGAGGAGCAAGTGATGGCATTTAATCAACAATCCACTCGATTTGAAATCAAACATTTTGATAATCTATATTATAATAAAGCTGAAGGGTTTGTTTGTTTGATTGAATGCCCTAATAATGAACTACCAATCGCATTTGAAAATTTCTTTTTGCATTTTACAGACCCATTATTTAGACAGTTTATATAAAGTTATTGGAGCTGAGCAGAAGGAAAAATAACACTAAGCGAGAAGGCAAGCGATGTGTGACGCAGGCAAATGAAACCATGGGGTAGAGCTAGTACAAATATGTTTCCTCGGATAGATAAAGTAAGGCCATGCAAATCTAGTTTAGTACCTGCTAAGAACTTTCACAACTATACCTGGAAGACAAGGAGAGATGAACATACCATATGATAAAATTTACTGCTCTTAACATAAATTTTTTCACCATACCATGTTATTACATAACTGCATGGGGTTGGCAACTAGTTGGTACACCAATATACCGAACCATGCATGCTGACTGTCCTTGCAACCTTTGGATGGAGAAGTGCTTGTTAGGCACTGCACTTCTAGGGCTGAACTTCTAATAAGCAAGCAATGGTACATTTAAAAAAAAGTACACAACTGACTGTACCCCTATGATGCTCTAGGAATAATATAAATCAACACCTAACTCTCCAAAATCAGTCAAGACATCAAAGCTACACTTTCACAATGGAACAGACATACAAACATACTTGCGAGAAGCATTACCCACCTGCCAGTTGGGTAATAAATAAAAATAAATAAATGAACAGTGAATATTTGTGTCTACTTATAGTAACTTAAAAACAATTAATAATATGTAGTAATCTGTTACATTATTTCTTCGGTCTTCTGCATATGCAGTTGTAGGATTTCACTGAAATCTTAATACCCATAAATAATTATATAACTGTTAAGCTTATGGAAACATAGTAAAGTTCTAACTGAATATCATTTATCATTCCATTAAATATAATATATTATAAAAAAAATATATGTATGAGTATCTTTTCTTAGCTACAATTGGAGTCAGTTTTAGAATTAAGGAGCAGGCAACTTGAAGTTGCGAATTTTTAACTTTCTTTTCTGTTATTACTATGCATAACTGACATGCTAACATTAAGTTAGCAAGGAGCTACCAATGGGAGCAAGGAAGATTCATCAGCATGTTGTCTAGGTGGTAATATTTTATTTTCCTTTATCGGCTTGGTTTAGTTTTGCTGCTGTAATTGCTTGGAAATAGAAGTGATAAAAGAACCTCAATAAGTGTTTTTTTTTAATAGGATAAGGAAGCAAACAAGTAGTGGGTAACCTAAAGTTAAGTGATAACGGACAGCAGTGAATATCAACAACACCAGAGGAACAGCAGATGCACGCCTTAGGAAGGAGTACACTCTTTTCTAGAAAGACCCTGTCTTATTAGTTTGGAAATACCACTAGAGACAGAAACCATCATTCCACAAGGTGTTGCTGTATGCAGAAAGATAAGAGAAATCTATAATATTAAATTTTCTCATTCATTGAGCTAAACCTGAAGTAGTACAGAGGATTCCTGTTGATACATAACGGACTGTATCATTTCACTGCCCTTTTCCCACCTAAGTGGAGTTGACACTGTATGACCATATTCCAAACTGTATACTTGTTTCGGCTACAGTTTTTACGGCTTGATGCCTGCCGGACGCCAACCCGCCATAGGAATGTGAATGTCGTGTAATTGTAATTATTGTTTCCTAACCCTATAGAATGCAGTGGTGAATTCTTATGAAAGAAATCAATTTGGAAGCTATTTGATATTTGTCCAGAGAAGTGGGTGCTTCATAAAACTGTATTCTTCAAAGGTTTAAGTATATATTTCAACAAAACTTTATAAAATCAAGTTTGTCTTAGGATATTTTTTGTCTGACAATAAATATATTCCAATGTAGGATATAGATGTTGATGTATATTAATAATTTATTGTTTTAGAAAAATCCACTAGCTGAAAAATTAAGAAAATTTTAAAATTAAGTACTTGACGCAATATGTAATGTCTGAAATCTGCTGGCCTAAATAGTTTGTTGTCACAGATCAGCAATGCTGACGTTATCATTATCACTTGCTCAGATATTTAGTACAAAATAGTCAAACACTTAAGATATCTCTCGACTGTAAAATATTAGGCGTTTCAAAAAGACTAGGAATTTCAAGTTTAAGAAAACTTGTCGCAAAACGAGTATTAATTGTTTTATTTTAAAATAAATCAATATCTAAGAGAATATGTAGGATTCAGTTTAAAATGTTTTCGATTGTTACGACATCTAGCGCCACAGAGACCAATCATCCGCGTAAACAAGTCAAACGAAATGTCAGTAGCTCAGCTGATCGGCACGCGCATACCATGCCTCGCGCCTAGAGCAGCAAGTCTTTTCTGACTGATCACGATTAAAAATAGTTATGAGCACATTTGGCCGACTCTCTCTCTCACTCACACACAAAGCACAAATAATGCAGTACATTACCCTTTTCAATGCCGTATTCTTGATATTCTGCAACTCATTTTTAATTATTGAAAATTTCATCATTGTATCTGAAGAAAATATTGAACTCCCGAAAGCGAGACCGGGATAATCGGCACATCTCCTTCTGCGACGGTTTTCCCTAGCCGCTAAGACTTCAGTACATTCACTAGTACACCTAAGTTTTGCAAGTTCCGCGGTTTCTGGATCATCATCCAAGACATCGGATGAAACTACAGTCATTTCGGCTCCGTCACCCGCGGACCTTTCTTCTTTAAACGAGAATTCATCATCAGAGCTACCATTCGTTTCTGTATCAATAATTCTAACGTCAAATTCAATTTCATCGTCAATATTCGAGTCCTCGGTTGTATTTCGATTCGAAAGTGCGTCGTCACTATTCGTCCTTGCCAGTTCTTGAGATTCACTAACACTATTGACACAAGGCACAACATCGTCTATTTGAGTATCTAAGGTCACTTGTTTGGACGGAGTCGTGTTTGTGGAGGCCCCGGGGGCGGGTACGCGGTCGCCCCTCAGCCGCGGGTGGTGTTGGTGCCCCCTGCGCCGCACGGGGGTGCGTCCGTGGGCGTGGGGCGCGGACGCGGACATCACTGCACACCGCACGATCCGTCCGGCCGCGCAGCGCCGGCGGCCATGTTGACTGACTGTCGTTTTCGTTCGTAAACAATAACGTGGCGCTGCAGTCGCTGTTTGTCCGCCATCTTGGCTTAAGTCACCGATGACGACTGTTTTATCAACAAAGCAGCATTTAACTTGCTGATAAAACGCGGGATAATTTCAAATGATGTCTAGTGCATAACAATATTTGTAGTAAAAAAATTAATCCCATTGAAATATCGTAAAATAATAATATAAATTGGGCTACTAAAACCAAATCTTAAATAAACTGTCTATAAAAATATTTCATTGTTGTAATTTATTCTAATGGTATTAATTTAACAAAACGCGTCTAATGTTACCCGTTTGTCGATGAGGTGAGCAACATTCTAATTTTAACTAAACACTGGGCAACGGTCCCATATTAGGTGGCGAACGCCGAAAATAAACGCAGCGCGCAGCACACGAGGTAGACGCGGCACCCCCTGGAGCGCGGGATTCCAGATGTTATAGGTTACAGGAAGTTTTTAGCCTTGTGATAAAAGTTCAAATGTATTCATAATTCATCAATTATTTACTAACTACAAGAAAAATATTGAAATCCTTAAAAGTATATAATGGATTTTTAATTTTATTTTACGTATTATTTAAAAAAAGTGATTTTATAATTCCACAATCTATCACCAGGTACATAGTCAAACACCGTGTGCATTAAAATATGATAATGTTACTTACGTTCTGTAGCGCCTTCTCCTTCTCTTCGAGCTTGGCGTTGACCTGCATGAGACCTTCTTGTGTCTGGTCGAGATCGTTTTCAATGGTCTGGATCTTTTTCTGGAGTTGTCTGGCCTCCTCTTCAGCCTAGACATTAGACATTATTAAAAAATGATAACATATTACTTTCTAATTCATTCATATTACTGTATATTTGAAATGTATATTTTAGCAACATATTTTAATACGTCTAATTTCATAAATCGCAATCGATTGTGTAGTCCCATCTAAAGATGTTTTTTGAAAGAATTATTTTCGAAATTCAATTGAGTAAATAAATCAAATTATTTTAAGTCCTTTTAAAATTCGGTTCCCTGAACAAAAGGAATGATTGATATTTTGGACAATGGACTTTGTTGTTTCGTAAGCTTATATTGGTATTATTTCATTTGTTTGTTAAATCTTATGGTCATGTAACTTGTCCTTTCAAAAGGCAATTTAATATATAAAGAAGTAAATATGTTACATATTTTAACTTTTTCTTAAATCGGTATATTCTCGATATTGTTTTCATGGTTGCCCTATTATCTATTATCCCTACATAAATAGAGCTTCATATTTTTTCTTATCTCAAAGCATATAACTGTGTCTGTAATAGCTACAGTAAAAAGTCATCCAAGGTCCGAGATATAAACACGGAACGCAAATGGAATGCAAAATAAGTTTCTAGACCACAGCGAGCCCGAGCAATCGAACTTGTTCCGCAACATTTTAACATCTACAAACCTGTACGAATATATGTTGAATTATTATAGAAGACAATTCTGTAGCCCTGAAATCAGAGTCGATTTCCCGACAAGTCTTATTTTCATATGTGGGGGAAAAGATTAAGTGTTCTCTCATATCAGGTAAGTTTTAGTTTTAGCATAGGATAACTGTCTCATATTTAGGCGGTCGCTGTCTACCCTAAGAAGGTTGAAAAGAAACGAGAGTTTATTATACACAGATATCTGCATTATCATTTTGTCATCAATTGTTCTATAACATCAGTGTTGCTTACATATTAAACTATATTATTCTCTATGCTATCTATATCGCTTTAATTTAATTTGTTTATTCTAATTGTATTTTTGTTTATAATTATTTCTATTGTAATTACATTTTTTATCTAGATCGTATTGTATTTTTATCTATGTACATTTGTTTCTACTCTTACCTTATAAATTAATTTAAAAAAATCAAAAAGTGCAGTATTGCCGTACGATCGTTGCAAGAGGAAAGACTTGTTTGTTTGTTATCAATTCTAAAACTACCAAAGCGATATTTTTTTTTCACAATTAGAAAGCAGTATTCAGAAGTAACGCAGGTTATATTTATTATTGTACTTCACATTGTAAGGACTAAATTCACCTGGACCACACCGGGATCTAACATCTAGTGAGTTATATTTCTTAATTATTAGTTATATACATTCATTATGTTTTATCGTAACTGGGGTAGAATATCTCCGACTACCTACCGAAGAGACATATATCCGCTTTTATTACATGCCGAATGTGTCTCAACCATGACATCTAGTAAAAAAAATCACATACAAAGTACGACAGAATAGTAAGTAGACATTATTATAAATACGAATGCGGAAACCGATATCACTGGTAAGCTAATCGAAAACCCAACTACCTTATCGTAACTCTTTAACATTAACCCTGTCTAATATTAATTAGATACATTCGTGTGCGACGCGACGTACAAGTGATATATCTTTATATTCAATCTCGCGAATACTTATGTAAGTATCAAGAAATACTTACTATACTTGTCTAATAAAAAATAACGGTGGGAGATTGGTGGTTAGCACTAGCAGCTGCTGCATAAATCGGTAGACCAGGGCAGTATGGTCCGCGCACAGGAAGTTTGCCGAGGACTAATTTAGTATATGTAATTACGAAGTGCCACCGCTTTGTTATTGCTCCCGACAAGTTGAGCCAGGTGAGAGTGTTCGATTGATCGATTCTCTCACTTTTGCCTACCAGCTAGAGAGTTACTTACAGGCAAACCTTCTGCGCGCGGATACCACCTCGACCTGGTAAAATACAGACGTGAAATAGTGGTATTCATACGTCTGATGCCACAGGCCTTATCATTTCCTTTTATTTCTTTTCCCTTCCCTTTATATTTTTATGTTTGATATATTTTTCTTAGGGGCTTTCTTTCTTTTGTTTATGAACTTCGGAGCTAACTTTACCCTGGTCCATTAACATTACGCGAACTACATGCACATATGTTTGAAGCTAACTTCACCCCCGTGATCTAAGTAGTATTATATATAGGTGCATACCTTCTCGGCGCGAAGGTTGGCGTCCTTGGCCTGTTGTTCGCACATCGCTGCGCGGTCCAGGGCGTTGTCCTTCTCCAGCTTCATCGCCTGCATCTTCTTCTTGATCGCGTCCATGGCGGCGGCTTTGTTTTTTCACTTTCCTAGACGTAACGCTATAAAAGAGCGACCATTTACTAAAACGTCACATATAGATTAATGCAACTGATAATTTCAAACATGGAGGTAAAGTTAAGCAAATATTTTATCAGGTGAATTATTTATGACTGTGAGAAATGTGTAAATATTTTATTTATAAATAGTTTAATAATTATATTTAAGTATGTTTCATGCTGAGTACTTGAATGTATTTTTTTAATAAATTCTAATCACCATTCTTTATTTATTATGAAATGACAATAGGTTAAGACCATCTATGTATATGCCATGATTAAAGTGATTAATTGGTTATTTATTAATCATCATGCATAATTCCCGGGGAATTTCATTTAGAAATAATTTTAAATTATATGTTACCATAATGTTACGTTTAAATAAAAGGTGTTACCTGCTAGAGTCTTTACATTCGAAATTTAAATAAATATAAAACCATGAATTTTATGATCATGTGTACAAAAAAGAAATAAAAGAGAATGGTTAATAAGAAATTCATTCTAAACTACAAACAAAATCAGTTATCGAAACGAAATTACGTAGATTCAATGTAAGAATGGAACATCCATAATATGTAAAATCCGACAAACATTGTGGACGGGGTACAATCAACTTGAAAATGTAAATACATCACGCTATTTGCGGCGAGAGTGCATTGATCCTTCAGCCACTAGATGAGTGAAACTAAGGCTGGACATCGCAGAGAATTAAGTACAGCTCCTTTTTACAAACATTCTTGTTCACGTAAGATTGAAATATTTATATATCAATATACTAAAACGTAACCGATAAATTTCATACATCAAATTGAGTTTTATTAGAAAATCGTAGCTTTATTTCACGTACACAACGTTCTCAAAAATTACAAAGCAGAAAAATGAATTTTCATGATAGCGCCCAATATTCACCAAGCTCAGTATATCCTTAACTACTCGTAGGTGACGCGCGTCACTTCGTCTGCGCCCAATTGGTTATTACCGTTTCCAATTGTATTTCCAAACGCGAAAAATCTTAAAAAAACCTTGAATGAGATTGCAAGCCTACCTTCCGGGTCCAATTTTATTTCCAAACTATCCAAACTACTACTATTGGATCAGTAGTACCGGAGGTTACCCCGAACATACAAACTCACAAACTTTACCTCTTTATAATATTAGTATAAATGTGACAGTGATTATTTTGTGCATAACAACTCAATGGTACAAGCTCTGGAAATTGAACTGCGGCTATTAGATCCTAAGTTGAATATTGAACCACTAAAATATTGGTAATTTTAAAAGTATTCAAAGAAATCTTGTGTTTTATAGCAAAATTATAAATTGCAACAGTCCACTTTTCCGCTATGCTTTTTACGTCAAAACTTACTTTCTCAAATATTAACGCATACCAACATCCTACCCATAAAAAGATTTATTAATTAACTAAAAATACTATAAAAGTAATAATATTAACTATTCTATAGATTACAAAGTGAGATATCTGCAGTGTTTTCACTTGCTGTAATAGGTACTAGTCTAATTACATAAATACATGAATAATTTGTATACATAGTATACTTGAAAATACAAATAAACCTAAACAGTCTGAATCAACTTAACAGCAAACATTTAGATCACAAAGAGGCCAATAGTGATTCGTAATCTCAATTATCTGTCCACCTATCCAATATTTTAACGTCAAGGAGTTTAGAATTAGTTCTGGGCTGGTAATAAATATCCAAATTTAAAGATGGAGCATTAAAAAAGCTACTTAGCTGGCTGGTTTCATATAGCTATAAATTATAAAATTCATTGTATCAAATAAAGTTCCCGTGAACTTTTTTCCTTTGTATTGTTCGGAAATTTATGTTCAAGAATAAAGGAGTGAGTGCGACCCGTTTCCTTAAATAAGATGTTATTGACCTTCCTTCATTGAGAAATTACGACTTACTACCTGCAAGCCAATACGTTTGCGGTGTCGCTTGCGGCGGTTCAGCCAGTATTATATGTTTACATACGAATAATAATGTATTGTGCACCCAAGCAAATAAACTGATTTACACGCATAAAACACACGTTCATTACGAAGCGAAGAATGCAGTGTATAAAAAGTATTATACTTTTTTTTAAAACTGCATTCCACAATTTAATCTTTGTTAAAGAATGAAAATTCTTGTCTCTGCGCCTAAACAATAATGCGCCATCTTTAATGTCAGATTAAATGTCAAATGAATCAAATAAAAATAAAAATATGTGAAATGTGATTTGTTTACACAAACATTAATATAGACTAAATATCTGCGTCAGTCTTTGGAAATATGTAAAGTAAAAGAATTAAAAGAAACAACCTGTCGCACGATGTAAAATAAGCAATATATAAAAAATAAAATATGGCGTGCCTGAGTAGTCTTTGTTGTGATATATTTAAATAATAATTTTATGTAAATATTACTTTTGCAACTAAATAACGTCGAGTAAAAGCTTATTATCAATAATATAAATTATTGAATAATTGAAGTCCTTAAATTACTCATGCCTTAAGGATGCTGCGTTAGGTTGTGATTCAAAAGAAAAGCATGTCGCTATGAATCACGTTTCGCAAAAATGTACAAAAGGTGGTGACCGCGCGCCGGCCACACATTCTTATGAAATTTGTAGAACTGTTCCCTCTCATAATACTCAAAATAGTACTCACTTCAATCATTTTACAGTTAATTCGTATGTTAATAGTAAATTGTATTGTACTGACGATTGTTTCAGTATGTGGTGGGTGATATATGTGATTGAATGAGAAATTGACGATAGTTAATCGTATATATTTTATAACGTATTGTTCTAATGTACAATACATTAGTAATGACAATTATCTTGAATGAAGTATATGTTTTGACCATAACATGACTAATCAACGTTTCGTTGGTCTGCTGGTCACGCAACCAGCAGGCTTCAATGGAAGCATTGTAAAATTTGACCTACTGTTTACTATTATGAGGTATACACTCAATAAAATTTACTCGATGGCACCCTAATACGCAATAAGAAAAGATCTGAGATCTATTAAAACCTATAGGTATTATAAGTTAGCCGTGGTTCGACTTCCTTACAGTATTCCCTTATTGAATACGATAAAGAGAGCATATCGTGTTAGGCCACCCGACTAATATTCTGGCAATAGAATTTAATAGAGCTTGTAAAAAATACCACTCACGCCTTTTTTATGAAACAAGAAAACAAACGAGCAAGCGGCTCACGTAACGTTATCTGTAATCAGTAGAGTTATAGATGTGTTGTCAGCTTTTGTTAAGAAAAGTGGGGGATGGGGGAGTACAAAAGAGCAAAGGAACTGAGGAGGATGGGATGGGTAGGGGAGACCGCGGCTCTTCTGTCCTCAGACGCAACTAGCAGGAGTATAAATACAACCCCTACTACATGTCTATATTCTGTAAGGTCGTAGTACTCCCACTGTAAGGTCGACATTTAAGCAACAACATTCAATATTTATACATGTCACTAACCGATTGTGAATTTCATCAGTTTAAAATCGGACTAGGCATATTAAAAACATTGTCCACTGCTGAACATTGGCCTTTCTCAATGCCTTCCACAATATGCGGTCTTCCGCTTTCCACATCCAACGACTTCCTGCTGTCCTCACGAGGTCATCGTCATCGGTCATCTGGGCCCTACTTGTTGCCTCCATTCCAAGATTTTCCTTCCCCATCTGACGTCGCTAGCTGGACAGATGTGACCGACCCATTGCCACTTCAGCCTACTGCCTTTAAGAACTATGTCGTCTACTTTATATATCAAATTGTCAATAATTCGTTCAGTTCACAATTTGCTAACAGCTTATAATATGCCTAGACCGATTGTAAACTGACGAAACTTTGTCCGACCGATTGTGAACTCACAATTGGTCGTACGACGTGATATAAATGCATTCAATATGGGATTCCTAAAGCCTTAGTTATTCTATTAGGAATTTTATCATCTTTACCATTTTGTATCTTGGTAACATTTTCTCAAACCCCTTTATCTTGGCAACAACAAAGGTTGTATAAAATAATGCTGACAGAGGTCGTAATGACTAACGCATTTGCAATGCCCGCTCGTAATGTGCAAACTCACTAATGCATTCCCCGCAAGCGTCTTCCCATCACAAA
>DWTW01000697.1:0-14991 GCA_018246275.1 Papilio slateri | reverse complement strand
TTGCCTAACTGATACAAATTTATTAGCTATGTTCATCAGAGTATATCTTTCCAATTTTATAAGCAGGTGTGTCGCGGATTCTTTTGCCTTTTAAATTTATTGAATATGGCAACACTGAGGGTTCCCGCTTATATATACCTCTAGCTCCAGGGGTCCAGCCTGCAACTTTACACACCGAGTTGTACTTTGCAGTTACAGAAATCCAACCAATTGAAGACAAGACTATGTCTCCACAACACAGTTTTGGCCCTTCCCCAGAAAATTCCAGAATATCTTTTCTCATTTGCAGACCGGGCCATTTTCTTAGTCTCTCCGCTCCACTTGTGGGTACTGCAAACAGCTCTGTGCCTAAAAACTTGTTATACACTTCATCAGCATCCTCAGTCTTTACAACAGTAATAGGCAGATGCTCCGAACAAAATATAGTGAATCGACAAGGTTCCGAGCAATCCCCAAAATCCATGCGCGCTAGAGCAGCAATGAACAAAGTATATCCAGGTTGCAGGTAATAGGTCTGGGGCCTTATTATACTCTTAGGAATGGTCATCAATAACTCTTCAGTGCTGAGGAGAGACAACACTTGGTCTGGATGTATTACACCCGGGGTGTCATAGAACCATTTACTATTAACAAACAGTTCATGCTTTTCATCCAAGATATCAATTGTTTGTTTTTGTTCAATGCTTTCATCGCTTAATGGCACAGTGAATGTTCTACCAATGTGCCCTATCAATGATGGCGCATCGCTAAATATTCTACCTTTCACTTGGCCTTTCCTTATTTCATTTTCAAGTTTAAGAACTTTAGCTTCTGCTTTCAATCTCTGATATCTCTGTTGTATTTTCCACCCGGAGGGTCTATTTATTGGAAATTTTAACAAGTTCAGTGTAGTGCCTGGCCACCTGCTGACTGTGGCCCTCTTTACGATGTCCACTGCATGCACCTTGCAGTAGTCAGACTGCAGAAGGGCATTGAATAGTGAACTTTTACCGACATTAGTGCAGCCCACAAGGAACACATCACCCTTGCACATCCATATTTTAAACATGGCCGATATCAACTCTTCAACTCCATAGCCTGTCTTCGCAGAAATAAGACCCACATGTTTAATGTTGGCATTGCTTAACATTGTTTTATTTAGTTCCATCACAAGAGATTCTTTGACTCGCTTGAGGTACCCCACACTGTCACCGGGGAGCAGATCGACCTAAAACAAATTTAATAACTGTATTATATATTTTCACCATCATATGAACATGTGAAATGAAATTGTTTTATGCAACTTATGCCAATCTCATACCTAAAAATATGTACAGATTGTGAAAAACTCACTGTATGAGTATATCAAAAGTACATTGAAGTTCATTCACAACATGTACTATGTGTTATTATATTACTGACTGACTTGGTTCCGCTTTAGAATTTAATTTATGATGTTACACTACTATCTATATTAATTGCTGGATGGGTTACACCTGGGTTCGCGTCAAGCGAGTCTCGCTATTGTTTGATAACTCCTAACATATGCAATAAAATTATATGAAGTATAGATATCATAATTTACATGGAATTCTTAAGGTAACTAACATATTTAAGTTGATAAGGATTTATACTGTATCCGTCTTAATAGCTTTTCAATTACCAAATTACGTGTGACCATTTGTTTAGAAGTTAGAATGTGTGTTATTAAGCTATCCTTAAAAGATACATATTTGTTTTCGCAGAATTTTTTGTAGATCTTTACAAGTCCATAATACAATATTTTGATTTATCTTGTAAGGTTTAGGCAGTGTTTGCAATATAAGCTCACAAAAATATGTTTTTTACGACATCAATTGTAAATCTTTAAAATTCTCAGCTATCTCGATTATAATATACTTAAATTATATAAATTAACCTTCCTCTTGAATCACTGTCTATTAATGGAAACCGGATTAAATTCCGTTGCGTAGTTTGAAAGAACTAAGTGTACAGACAACGGGAAGTGACTTTGTTTCATATAAATAAATATATATGCGCTCACGCCCCTAACCCAGAGGGGTAGGCAGAGATCACGGATTTCCATTTGGCGCGATCCTGTCACATCTCTCTTGCTTCATCCACATCCCTACATCTACACATAAATGCTCGTCAGTTACGGGTGCTCCTTATATCGCCTTTCTTCCTCCTTCATCCTTATGTCACTAATCTGATCGATATAAGTTCTTCTGGGACGTTGTCTTGACACTCTCTTATCATTCATTCTTTCAATATGCCCGCACCACTGAAGCATACCTTTCTCAATTATACCTTTGTTTTATACTATGTAAAAATATTAGAGTGATAAATGAATTATGATACCTTGTTGCCTACAACTATGAGGGGCCGTTGAGTGCCAATGATATCGACAATGCCTGGCCAGATTGAGCAAGGGTAATCCAGTAAGTCCACCATCAGCAGCACCAGGGATTTTACATGCCTGGAAACAAAATTTATAAGGTGCCATGGGTGTTTTAAGTTCAGAGATGTCTAACCTTGGTTAATGACCAGATATCAAAGTTGCAGACTTGCCTTCAGCTTTAAATGATTAAGGGCTTGGTGTACATGGGGTACATATATGCACATATATGTATATACATAATGTAACAAGTTATGTCCACTGTAACACATTTGGTAGTCTATAATAATTATACATTATTTTATTTTGTTGTAACTAGATGATACAATCCTATTTAGTGGACACAAAACAATACTTGTCAACCATATACATGATTAGTTAGTTCATTGTTTTGATCTATAACTGTGACATAAACAGCACACAGTAAACTGTAAACATAATTACATTATAAGATGTTGAAAAGTATTTCAATTATATGACTTTTATAGTAATGTCATCAGTACTACGCAATTTATTCTTGAAGATCAAAATATCTCACCTTATATTTTGCAAAAGTTTCTCATATTCCTCAGGCTGAACAGTCACATCTAATGCTATATTATACTCTTTGAGAAAGTGGCATCGTTGACATTCTATGTTTTTCAAATCGTCTTCTGTTCGACCTATTATGATCTCACTTGGCAGATATCCAGGTATTGCAGGGTCACTGCAGTGTAGCAGAGCCCCGCAACCTCCACATGGCACTTGGCTAATGCCCACCTTTGGGTCGGGAGTTCCATAGTTCTTACCCCAGTCTAATCCTTCTATATCATGGTTGTCTAATTCTTCAAGAGAGCTCAGTTTGCTATCATCAAAATGTTCATAATTAGTCATCCATCTATTTATGTTGGAGCGGTCAAAATCTTTTGTAAGCGGATTGCATGAATTGCTATTAATCTTTTCACTGTTTTGATTATTAGATGAAATAATAATATTTGTCGCTTTTGCGAAAGGCAGTTGAAATGTTTTTTCTTGCGTGGAGGAAACATCAGTTTCGTCATTTTTACACAATTTATTATCATCAATATAATACTTTAATGCCACGGGTAGGGGAGGCAAAGACTTATCTTTAAAGTTTTTAGCTTCGATCTGACCTGCTTTTTTTAATGATTTCACGTAAAATTTGTAATAGCCTAAATCTAATTTGTCCTTTTCTAAAAAAGAATTGAATTTGATTTTATCCCTATATTCCACAAGAAGAGTATTCAAATTTCCATTTGCAGTTGTTTTTGCAATTTCTTCGTTTACTTTCGTACTTCTTTTTCTTAAAATTTGACTTACACGAATTTTTATAACACTTTGATTTTGGTATAACCTAAAAAAATTCCACATCGTATATGTCACTGTTATAGTTAACGTGCAAACTTATACTTAATCTTAATTCACATTGTTTACTTTCTATTTACAATTACAATTAAATTTCATTGTTATCCTTTTAGATGCCTTTACATTAATTTTTTGACACATACTCTAAAGGCGTGACGTTTATAGTGATGTCCGCGTCATTTATAAAACGAGAATATCTTGCCGGTTTTTCCTGTTACAAATTCGTTTAATGTAAATGATGTGCCGTTACAAATACAATGAAGGTACTTTATCTATTCGCATATTTTTCAACGTGTAACGATACTTAGGTGCCATATTATTCATAAATTCATTGGCTTTACACGTTTCGTTTTCGCAGCGATAAAATATGATTCGTATACATAAGTACGCTGGTGGATTCAAATCACTTGTGCAAACTATATGTATGTTATGCGGTGTGACCGTGTGACTAATATTAGCTTGAATGTTATTTTTTTCTTAATTAGGCCTCTTACGTTTTTCAAGTAGTGGTAATATTATACCAATGTATAATTTACTAATAATATTCGTCCTTTTTTGTTTAATTAATGGTGTGTAAAAAGTTTTTGTGTTAAAAATTTATTAATAATTATGTTTACTTATACTGCATTTTCTTTTCAGGAAGGTTTTGTGAATTAGATAAGGATGAATGTTTATTGATGCCAAAAATATGTAACAACGGTGTTTGCGTAAACGTTCCTGGATCATATCAGTGTTATTGTAAACCAGGTAATACATGTAAATGTATATAATTGTTTCTATTATTTGCGTCTCTTTCAATTTAAAATATTTCATTTATTATTCTAATTTTAAGGATATACTGGCGATAGTTGCGAACAAGATATAGACGAATGTCTTTCGTCGCCTTGTAAAAACGGCGGCACGTGTCAGAACTTAGAAAATAATTACGAATGCACATGTATGGACGGCTTTGATGGTAAGTTATTATACTTCCTTGTCAATATGTACCTGCATGTAAATGTGTGAGACTTGTATAAATTGCAGAAAAATCCCAAGTACTAAATTAAAAAAAAATATAAAAAAATTTCAGGCAAAGATTGTTCAGTAAATATAAACGAATGTGAAAATAACCCATGCGCTGCCGGATCCACTTGTGTTGACGGTGTCGCCACTTATTCATGCGTGTGTCAAGATGGACTGACCGGACCCAATTGTGAAATTGATATCGATGATTGTAAGGTATTGTATATTTTTAAAAAAGTATTTTCAATGAAGAGCCATTTTATTAATATAACTATGGCGGAAGTATGCAGAAAAGGTTTGAGCCTAGCTTGTGTTTTTAGTACAGACACAAATATTACCTTTGTGTCTTTCTATCTGTTTTCAATGTTTAGACGTGATTACCACCAACGTATAGGTGCACTGGATTAAGTATCTATATTCCTTGTAGTGCATGGGTAGTGCGTAGGCAGAGGTTTTGTTCGTGTCATAAAGGTAGGACGGTCGTGTTGCAGTCGCAGCCGTGCCAGCACGGCGGTCGCTGCGCGGACGCGCTCAACCACTACACGTGTGACTGTGCCGGCACGGGCTACGAGGGCGCCGACTGCGAGCTAAACATCGACGAGTGCGTGCAGCAGCCCTGCCGCAACGGCGGCACCTGCCTCGACGACCTCAACGACTACCACTGCGCTTGCTACGCCGGATACACCGGTCAGTGTCACTCGATGCACATCATGAGAAATACATATATGTATTTTGTCGTAGAAAGTTTTCGTCGCAGTTTCTTGTTTAAAAGACAATGTTATTTGTGTTAAAGTCTGAAGCGGTCTCTGTACTTTTATTAAATCTGAAGAAACAAGTTCTCAGGTATACTCTCTCAAGTATTTCAACCTAATTGCAGTAAACAAAGAAGGCTTTCTCCAGGCTAAATAGCCACAAGCCTGCTTGAAGTAAATAATGTTGAATACTAATCGCTTGTAACACTACTATACGATTGGCTAGTCGCATTTATTGTTGTCGGGAACATTATTACATATTAAATATAAAAAATCTCGCTCTCTCCCCTCTCTCTCTCCTCTCCTCCCCCTCTCTTCTCTCTCTCTCTCTCTTCTCTCTCCCTCTCTCTCAGGTTTTGAATATAAATAAGCAAGTTTGTGATGACATTGATAGAGCTCGTATGTTCAGGCAAGAACTGCGAGGTGGATATAAATGAGTGCGAGGGCGAGCCGTGCAAGTATGAGGGAATCTGCCTGGAGCGCAGCAACGCCAGCCTGTACCGCGCGCCCGACGCGCCGCCGCTGCAGCTGGGCCCGCAGCCGCACATGCTGCTGCCCGCGCACTTCTACCAGCCCTTCTCACTGGAGACGGCCAGCGGGTAACTCTCACATTGCAACGTAGAAAGCTTTCGCTTAGAAGGAAATTAGCCATACTTCTATTTATGACAAGCCAATATTTAATTTTGTAAAAAATAAGTTTATGGGAATATTGTGCCAAATGCCTTAGTATATCCTAGGCCTTTAAGAAAGGAGTATATCTATAGGCCTTTAAGAAAGGACAATGTAGTCCTTTCTTAAAGGCCGGCACTTCCTTTGTAGTTGCGGATGTTCATGGGCGACGATGGTGATCACTTAATATTAATTGTATTTGCTATAAAAAAAATGACTTAAATACAAGGCTTAAAAACAAAAATCAAGTATTGTGAAGAGATGTGCATGTTGTACTTCAGTTGTAATAGTATAAAGTGCGCGTGCGGCAGGTTTGAATGCGTGTGCGTGGCGGGCACGGAGGGCGCACGTTGCGAGGTGAACGTGGATGAGTGCGCGTCGTCGCCGTGCCGCCACGGCAAGTGCGTGGACGGCGTGGGTGGCTACAGCTGCCTCTGCTCGCCCGGCTTCGAGGGTCCGCACTGCGAGCAGGAGATCGACGAGTGCCTCAGGTAAGATAATTTATGCCACTTTCACACTAGTCATAACTCTGATAATAGAGTGTAAGATGTTTGAACGTTAATGTTGAATGAGGTTCTATGACACAGATACAAGCCTTGCGCGCACGGGCGCTGCTATGACCTACGCGCGTCGTACTATTGCGCTTGCGAGGCGGGCTGGGGCGGGCGTAACTGCTCGGTCGTGCTGCAGGGCTGCCGCGACCAGCCGTGTCGCAACCACGGCACATGCCTGCCCTGGCTTCGTCACGAGACCGAGCACCGCTTCAACTGCTCCTGCACACCCGGGCACTACGGCACCACATGCGAGAAGGTAACAACTTCGAACTAATCAGGTCGACCAAGTAATAAGATATATGTAAAATTACGTAAGTGGTTTTTGTTGTGCAGATAACAACAATGTCCCTGGAGAACAGCAGCTACGCGGAGGTGCGCACGTCTCGCGAGGAAGGCTACGACATCTCGTTCCGCTTCAAGACGACGCTGGGCAACGGGCTGCTGGCTATGGGCCGCGGCCTCACCTACTTCTTCCTAGAACTGTCCAACGGCCGCCTCAACCTGCACTCCTCCCTGCTCAACAAGTGGGAGGGTGTCTTCATCGGCTCCAACCTCAACGACAGTTATTGGCAAAAAGTGAGCATCCCATTTGTTTCGCTCCAAAGAAACAAAACGTCATAATCTAGCAATGAGATGATTCCTACGTCCCATAATACTTTACTAAATAAAAAATAAATACTAAGTAAATTTAGCATTATAGCAAAATATGAGTGATTAAAATAATAATTACATTCAGTGTTAATATTAAATATTGATGAGGGATGTTGTCGGCGTGCAGGTGTTCGTGACGATCAACTCGTCGCACCTGGTGCTGGCCGCCAACGAGGAGCAGACCATCTACCCCATCAGCCAGAATGAGGCGTTCAACGCATCAGTGACCTCGTTTCCGTCCACGCGGCTCGGCACCGCCGGCTCCTCATACGCCACGCTTACGCATGGCCCCAACTACTTCGTCGGCTGCTTCCAGGATGTCGTTGTCAACGGACAGTGGGTACGTGACGTGTTTTTTTTATAGCAGAAGGTGATCGCTACCATAAGCATCTAAGCTAATTAGTTGCAGGTGTGTTGCCTACCTTTAATAAACAGAAAAAATAACCCCTTTTTCCTTACCCTATCCATCCCTTCCCCCGCCACGGTAAAGGTTGTTGCCACGCCTGTCTTCTGTGGTATGTCACCGGTGGAGCCGACCCATTCGAGCAACAGATGTTGTTGTATATATATAGGACTCCTTTTAGTGCTTAACAATCTCTGCTATTTAGAAATGTTGTTTATAGGTTCTACCTGAAGATTCGAACGCTACATCATCAGAAGCGACAACCGAGGAGCCGCCCGTCGAGGAAGATGAGGAGGGTGGCGAGGCGGAGGGCGCGCGCGCGGCGTTGCACGGCGTGCTGGCGTCCTGTCCGCGCGTGGCGCAGTGCGAGCCCAACCCGTGCCGCTCGGGCGGCTCGTGCGAGGACGCGTGGAGCAGCTTCGTGTGCACGTGCCCGCGGCCACATCTCGGCGCCACCTGCCAGTACGCCTACACGCCGGCCACTTTCGCGCACGAGGCGGCGCCGCGCCACGAGACGGTGCGCGTGCGCGTCTCGCCCGCCGCGCGTCGTGCCGTGCGCGCTGCGCTCGACATCTCCATGTTCATACGCACTCGCAAACCCAGCGGGCAGATCTTCTATCTCGGCTCCGTTCCTAGGTATCTTTACTTGCTTCGTTCAAAAATAATCTCTATTACCCATACACTTGTAAAACATTGTTTTATTATTTTTGTCACCTATCTCAGGGACGGCCAGTCGGACGAGACGCGGGTAGGCGCGTCGCTGAACGGCGGCGAGCTGCTGCTGCACCTGCGGTTCAACCTCACGCCGGAGAACTACACCGTGGGCGGCACGCGGCTCGACAATGGCCACCTGCACCTCATCGAGGTCTGCATTACTTGTCGCGTACTATAACTGCAATGCGTCTCTCTTTTAACCAAAACCAATGCGACTATATATTGTGATAATATATTATTTTAATGGAAAAACGTGGCAAACTAGTCTTCTGTGAGGTGGTATTTCACCGGTCGAGCCGTGCAATTAAATTCGTACAACAGATGTTGTTGCGAGCTCTACCGTTGCTTATATATTAAATAAATATTTTAA
The DNA here is from genome assembly GCA_018246275.1 of Papilio slateri. Lineage (NCBI taxonomy): Eukaryota > Metazoa > Arthropoda > Insecta > Lepidoptera > Papilionidae > Papilio > Papilio slateri. Next base: position 6,134 of record DWTW01000697.1, on the reverse strand, counting down.
AACGAGTATTTTCGCGCAGGTCGTGAGGAACTCTACGTTGGTGCAGGTTAAGTTAAACGGCACCGAGTACTTCCGAAAGTCCATATCGGCCGCGCGGCAACTCGATGCACAGGTACGTACATACTGTGCACTCCTTACCGATTACGATGTCTATTGATAAGTATCTATAAAGAAATTGTTTCTTTATACTAGACAATTAATTATTTTAGGGATTTTTTAGTTGATTAAAGAATAGAATAGGTACACTAAAGTCGTTCAACTCAGTCCTCACTCATCGCGATAGCATAAAGAATGGGCACCAGGAAAATTGACTGCACAAACGATTGCGTTGGTCGAAGCATGCGTTGACTGCCATCAGCGAGTCATATAGATTGGGCAACATTGATAACGTCGCGATGTCATGTTGCAGGTGCTGTATCTGGGCGGGCCGCCGCCTCAGCCGCAGCCGTCTGCGGACACGACGCCGGCACCGCCGGTGGCCGCGGCCCTCGTGGCCCCCTCGGCCCCCGCCTCTCCCATCGCCCCCATCTCCCCGCTCCCCGCATCCCCAGCGGTGCCTGCCTCCTCCGCCTCGCCCGGGGAGACTCCGCCCAGTCCCGGCGGCCCGGCGGCCCCGGCGGCTCCGCACTCGTCCGCGGCGCCGCTCTCTCCCGCCCCGCCGCCGCCGGCCTCCTCTACCCCGGAGCCTTCGACCATCGCTCAGCAAGACGATGATCCAGATTACTTCAAAGGTGTTATACAGGATGTACAGGTAAGATTTTACTGATTCTTTTATATTTACGTCAGCTGATGCGGCAAATGATGTGCACACAGCTTTTATATTGTGGTTTCAGTCTTAGTATCAAACCTTGTTACGACTTTATTCAATACTAGCGGCCGCCCCGGCTTCACTAGGAAACATAGACGATTAAACAAAGTAGACTGTAGAAGACCTTTCTATTGGTGACACGATGTATAACATAGAGTCACTTGTTTTTGTGTTTATCCGACGACAAACAATCAAATCGTTTCACTTTATATCGCTATAGATAGACATATTTATATTGTCATTGAATACTCAATCTGTTGTCCTGTAATTTATGTGTATATATCATCGAATTATCGAAAAAATTTAAACTGAGAGTGCCGCATGCTGGAAACATTCGAGATATTTAATGTCGTCATATTTGTATGGAATGGGATCGCTGTTAGCGAGTTGGTCGCACGCCAGCGATATCCCTATTAAGATAATTAAAAATAATTTATGGGGACGTGTTATCTTAACATTTTACGGTAAACATCGATGTGGTGATCACACGTGGCATTTCGTGTCACAGGTGTCAAACGGCGAAAGCGTATGGGTGGTTGAGTTCTTCCCGCTGGTGGCCGAGGGGCTCCAGCTGCCGCCGGCCTTCGGCGAGGTGTCGTTCTCGGGCAGCGGCGTGATGCGCGGCGTGGTGTCGGACGACGCGTGCGCCTCGCGCCCCTGCCTGCACAACGCCTCCTGCTCGCTCACCTGGAACGACTACACGTGAGTGTCCGCTGCCAGTGTGCCATACTGCCGACTGCTCTCCTCTCGAACGCTTCAACTTTACATTATGTCACCCCAGGTGCGCGTGTCCACGAGGGTATAAAGGCAAGCAGTGCGCGGAGGTGGAGTTCTGTCAGCTGCAGGGCTGTCCCCTCAACTCGCATTGCCGTAACCTGGACGGAGGGTAAGTTGCCGCAGTAAATATGTGTCGTTCACTTACTAAATCTTTACACATTTGAACCGTTACGAAGAATTCTTGTAGTTCACGTAGATATATGCAATAGCCAAAGCAAAATATTTACACAGGCATATTATATAAATTATAATTTATATAAACTTTTTAAATAAGTGTTGTTGCGTGCGTCAGGTACGAGTGCGTATCCAACGCGACGTTCGACGGCGCCAACACCACGCTGAGCTACCGGCTGCGCGTGCCGCCCGCCTTCCCCGAGCGCGCCGCCGAGCGCCCCGCGCCGCCGCACTCCCTCACCGTCACCTACAGGTACCCTACCCACCCTACACGCTACACGGCCACACCGGAACAACGGTCGTTTGTCATATGTTGACCGTGCAGTTCCCTGTTTCAATGATCGAGTGGTTTATACTTTATTGTTCTATCGTTAGGAGCAAGACGGGCGGCACGTTGTTCCACGCCGAACTGGAGGACTCGTGGTTCAGCGTGGGCGCGTTTAAGGAGCAGGTGGCGGTGCAGTGGCGGCTGGACGGCGGGCTGCCCGCGCTGCGCCGCATGCGCGCTCGCCGTAACCACCTGCAGTGGGGCACGCTGCGTCTGCGCCTCGCCGATGGTCACATCACCGGTAATCCATTACTACCGTCGACTATAGATCCTAGAACGAGGCGGACGGTGCCATCGTAAGATTACATTCAATGGTCGTACATGAATGTTTTCTCGAGCAGGTGCGTTTGTGGAGGCGGAAGGCGAGGAGGAGGTTGGGTTCTCGGCGCCCATAGACGTGGAGGCGTGGCAGCGGCTGATGCTGGAGGGCGAGCTGCAGCTGGGCGGCGTGCGTGGGCCGCGCGCCGCCGCCCACGCCGCCCTCTCCGCACCCACCACTCTTACGTCCACCACTGCTTTAGTGAGTTGCTTCTTATTATATAATTTCTAACATTTTATTACATACATCGTGCGAGATTTTACTAAAACTGTCCTGTTGTTAGTCAATAGGAAAACGTTATTTATTATTCGAAGGATATTGATCAAACGTGTGAAACGTTTAATTCACTCACATTAGACATAAATTATAAATTGTCGTATGTTAAATCCGTCTGCATTGTTTGTATTACTGTCTGTCCAGGCGGAGAGCTCCACGGAGGCCGTGTGGGAGTACGCCGAGGGAGGCGACCTCATCGTCGACAACCTGGTCGGCGAATACTTTAAGGTAAGCTGATTTGTTTTTTAAACTTTATTAAGCTCCAGTTGACATATTCTTTGCGGATCCTTGCGGAGTTCATCCTGTCATATATACATATACAAATAGTCAGTTATACATATAATGTGAGGTTGCGTTCCGTGTCGCAGGGCTGCATGGGCGCCGTGCACGTGGGCGAGCTGCTGCTGCCGTTCTTCAGCGAGGAGGAGCTGTTCGTGGGCGCTGCCGCCTCGCTGCTCGCGCGCCAGCCCTACTACGCCCTGCTGTGAGTGCACAACACGCAGACACACACACCAAGTACCTTCAAGAACCTGAAATAGTCGATAATATTATATCCTTCGATATTGTTATTAAACCTCATAATTGTCATGTCTTGGATTTAAGAGTAAATGCTAAAACCATCACGGTTGAAGATATATTTATTCGTGCAGTTGGAAGTATTTGGCGCGAAAAACCAATATAACAATTATTTTAAAGCTACGTCATTTCAGTGAGATTCATTCGTAATATATATTTGTATGGTACCGTCGTCTGTGGGCTGCAGGTCGGGGCGCGCGTGGGGCGCGGCGCAGGGCGTGGGCTGCGTGCTGTGCCTGGAGCAGGACTGCCAGCGCGGCGGGCACTGCGCGGACGTGCGCAGCTCGTACGCCTGCGCCTGCCCGCCCGGCTACGCCGGCGACTACTGCGAGGTAGTATTGTACATACACATCGAGACCGTCACTAAACATCCTGTTTTTGAAATTAATTTACATAGATAAATATAAAATAAACATTATCATTAAAGTCTTCGTTAGCTTTGACACCGTTTGCATTCGCTCGCAATGGGCACTTGCACCAGCAGGTAAATATAGCAACGGGTCGTCGATAAATCGACTAACATTAATAAATATACCCACGCTCAAAAGCCATGTTTTTGTTCTGACTGGAGGGTAGTGTTCTTTGCGTAGGTACTTATGTATGTCCATTTGACCTCCTGTCGCCTAAACGGCTTGACAGATTTTGAAGAATGAGATGACATTAGATTCGTATTCTTCCCCGGAGTGTCATATGACGTCATGTCATGGCATATGACGTCATCATAAAACCTATATTGTATTAGTAAATTATTAAAATGTCAAACATCATACTGTCGGTCGGGTATTTTGGTTTTATAAACTGACTGTTACTCGTTATCGTTATTGTCGTAACAGATCGACGTGGACGAGTGCGAGGCGAACCAGTGCCAGAACGGCGCGACCTGCAAGGACGGCGTGGCCACCTATACCTGCATCTGTCCCGAAGGATTTGAAGGCGAACTGTAAGCATGCCTTTCTATTTAAATTGCAACAGGTACGATGCATCCATCTTTATCATTCTACTGATGTGACTATGTAAACATTGCGCGCGCAGTTGTTCAGTGGACGTGGACGAGTGCTTGTCGTCGCCGTGCGAGAACGGCGCCACGTGCCACGACCTGCCGGGCGCGTTCGCGTGCGAGTGCGGCGCGGAGTGGCGCGGCGCGCGTTGCCAGCAGCCCCGCGAGCGTAGCTGCGCGCACGCCCCCTGCGCGCCCGCGCGCGCCGCCTGCCGCGACGAGCCGCCCGGTGAGTGGCCTCACATACAAATCGTTCACAATAATAACACATACACGGACCGTACCGACCGTGACATGACAATTGAAAGTTCAAATCCTACTTACAACTTAAAAATAAATTGTAAACGATTAACCCATGTCGAATAGATAGTGCGATTATTGTACCGAAGTAGTTAAAGCTCTGCCAACTTACACGAGGCCGTCGTCCGCAGACTCGCCGACCGGCAACAACTACACGTGCGACTGCTTCGAGGGCTACCAGGGTGTACACTGCGAGCTGGCCTTCTGCGAGGCGGAGCCCTGCCGCCACGGACAGTGCGTCGCCGACGCTAAGGTAGCGTACGCGGGGCCATGTAGCTGTCGACCTTAACAACATACTTACCGTGTATTGTTATTGACCACTCACTACGAGTGGTCAATAACAATAATGTTCATCAATTGTGTGAGATATAATATCTCTTTCATGTTCGTAAGTAAGTAAAGATTAGCACCGAGCTTGTTATTAATTCTGTGAATGTTTTCATTTGTGAATATAGTTATTTATTAACGTCGCAGTCATTGAAACGTAACTAAACAACTATATTCATAAATACGTATATTTCGTGAGGATAAATTCTGACTCAAACGTTCAAATTCATGTTTCAATATTTTCCTAGGTAGCTCTAGGCATATTTGCGTTATTCACCGCTTTACACAGAAGACGGAGTCGGACGTTACTTTACGCGCGATCATTTGCAAAGCTGCAACCGATCCCTCATGCTTCATCCATAGCTCGGACAAATCAAGGGTATAATAGTTGACTTGTGTGTGTGTTGTGTGCAGCCGCCTCACTGCGAGTGCCTGGAGGGATACAGCGGGCGGCTGTGCGAGGCGGCGCGCGACGAATGCGCGGCGGCGGGCGGGGCCGGCGCCGCCTGCCTGCACGCCGGCCGCTGCCTCGACCGCCGCGGGCACTTCCTCTGCGACTGCACCGGCACCGGTCGGTAACATTTTCAGAAGAAAAACAATAATAAGCAATGATTGTATTTCATATATAGATTCAGACGTATCAACTTTTGCTACGATACGGGGTATATGTCGGATGTCATAAATCCGAAAATCAACTATGTTTCCTATATTATATGTATTTTTATATTAATTCTATTTAAAGTCCACTCATTTACTGACTTAATAAATTCTTTGAACTATTCGACCATTTACTAAAACAGGAAAGTATATACAGCGAGGTGATCCTCTGGAGACTAACTGTAGCCAAGGCACCCTCGAATTGAAATGCTGTCTGCGTATTGTGTAACAGCCCAAGCCGAGGGCCCCCCTCCCGGGGGCCCGTGAACCCAGTTACACCATGGGGCGTCCGCCGAAGCGATCTAAGAGCTCGGCGGCTTTCCTATCCGGTAATAATAATGAAGTAACGGCCCGAGCCGAGGGAGCCCCCGAGCTTAGTTACTGCAAAGAGGTTTAGGCTAAGCGTCTTCTGCGCTCTGCCACCGGTGAATCTGTAAAAGCTTCCTCCGACCTCAGAAGTTCGTCCCAAAAAAAAAGAATCTGGAGACAAACAGCTGTTGTGGGAAAGTTATAAAGAAGTTATCGAACATCGCCGATATCAATAGAGCGTCGCGCGTGATAAGGCGCGGGCCGCTATCAGCCGCGCCGCACACAG